>CM060948.1:316224430-316351930 GCA_030765055.1 Mantis religiosa
CTGTGTAGTTATTTATAAAGTTTAGATAAATGAAATTACATTTTTATTTGTGGATTTCTTTAAATTTTGTGGCTCTCAGCATCCAATTCCATAATGGGCATGCAAGGTGACTTAGTTTTACACAGAGGCATCTTTATCAGTCTTTAGATTCTTTTATTGGGATAAATTTGCAACTCAGAACCTCCAGCTTTACTTCCCTTCCAAATAAAACCACACTAAGCATTTTTGTGCCTGAAAAAATCCATTGCTCTCAGCCAAGTTTAAACTTGCAAATTCAGCAGCTTGTGGCCAGACCATGGAAGATGACAATGTTTAGATGGGATGAATATGTACTTAAGAAGTTTGTTAACATTTTCATTACTATTATTGGCTTATGAAAATCATTTTACCAGGAGGGATGCGTAGGTTCAATCACTTTGGGGTATAAAGACTGTTAAACCATTAGTTATAAATTAATTGTTATTAACACCAACTAAAACAAATTATACTATCAGTTTTCAAGACATCACATGTCATGTAAGTTCCACAGAGAGGACAGGGGTAGGTGAGGATGATGGTGGAGAAGACAATTATAGGTTAGAGGAAAGATGTAATGAAATATTTATTATCATTTGCTAATCATGACCAATTATAACCATGACTAAATAATTATAACCAATATTTATCAATCCAGAATAATAAATGAATATTATACAGGATGTTAATGAACCACACTGAAATAATTCCAGCAACTTTAGATGAGACTAATACAAGAAAGTTGAGAGAGGCAATACATGCTGATAAGTTGGTATCTAAGCTATATAGGTGAAATTAATGAATGTCCTTAAAACTGCTTCCAGGGTATAGAGATATAAATTTTTAGTAGCTCATTATTGGCGTACTCAAATCTGGAACTAATCAGCTGCCAACATGACACTGAACAGCGATTAACTGCCTGCTTGCATCATGTAGACTACTCTAGTAGTGTTTCTGTAGGTGTTCTGGTGGCCCAAAGTGCAACGCCGATAACTGGGGTTCTAAGGGTCATTGGCTCAGTTCCTATCATGTAGTGAACTTTCTCTTTGTCTTTATGGTACATAAATTCTAATAGTGATTTATAACTAGGAACCTGAACCTGATTGGCCAGTGCAAGGAGGAAACCAGTTGTAGCTTGGCCAACGTGCTGTTCCAACCTCAACCCAATTGATTTTGTTTTCCGGGGTCACCTCAGGTTTCTGGTGTATGAAATACCTATTACTTCAGAAGGGGATCTAACTCCCTGAATAATAGTAGTATCTGAAGTTATTCTACACAAAAGGAATTCTGGACGGAGTATGATAGTAGTTCCTTGGACACTATCAACTCTGCATTGAAAACACAGGTCACCATTTCAAAGCAGTTCCTATAAATCTGACATAAAGATTTATATTTACTTTTTATTTTATGTAACTTCATTCATACTTTAAACCACCTCCTATTTAGACCTGCAGCAAGTGAAAGTATTAAGCAGGCTTTAACTTTTGCTAGAAAGTATGTTAATTAATTGCACTGACAAGGTTAAAGTACTCTATAAAATGCACACACCTATACAAGAATTAAAAGCTTTGACATAATATTAAAAAGTAACCACACAGAATAAACAAAAATAAACAAAAACAGAAAAACAAATGACATAAAGTGAAGGGTACTTGCACTCATTTAATTTTCACTTGAAAACTAATTGCAGCAGAGGGAGTTCTCTGACATGTCTCTCCATTTTTGTGTGTTGTGCAATCAAGTGGTGTTATCATTAGCAGTGGCACACTAGCACTTTAGAAAATGTAAAGCCCTAACTTCCACATTTGAACCAACAGGCCATAAGCCTTCTATCTCAGATTACCTGTTTAAGATATCTTCACATGCTACGAAAATATTTTGGTGTAGCTCATTAATAGCCTGTATACATTTATATACATAAGTAAGTGTATTCAATTACATGCATACACAGACAAAGAACTTACATAATTAAGTAGTAATCTTATATTTCTCTGCATACCATCAAAAATAGACTTACAGTTCTCCCTTGTGTAAGACTTGAAGCTTTCACCGCAAGCACTATTAATTAAGGTTTCACGAGTGATCAGCCGTGACAAACCTTGGGGTAGAAGGCCATGGAGTATACATACAATGGCTGAAAGCTTGACTTTAATTAACTTGACATGCCTGTTCACCCTCAAAGCTGTGCTTAATTATTCTCACTTATCCTTTTCATAATATTCTTGCAAACCATAAAACAGATTTCTTATCAACCATTTATGCAGTCTATTCTTTAATGCTATAAAATTCAAACTCTTTAAGTTTGTTGAAGTGCATTGAAGATCATCATCATCATCATCATCATCATCATCATCATCATCATCATCATCATCATCATCATCATCATCATCATCATCATCATCATCATCATCATCATCATCATCATCATCATCATCATCATCATCATCATCATCATCATCATCATCATCATCATCATCATCATCATCATCATCATCATCATCATCAACATCATCATCATCATCATCAACAACATCATCATCATCATCATCATCATCATCATCATCATCATCATCATCATCATCATCATCATCATCATCATCATCATCATCATCATCATCATCATCATCATCATCATCATCATCATCATCATCATCATCATCATCATCATCATCATCATCATCATCATCATCATCATCATCATCATCATCATCATCATCATCATCGTCGTCGTCATCGTCATCGTTGTCGTCATCGTCATCGTCATCGTCCTCATCCTCCTCATCATCATCATCATCAACATCATCATCATCATCATCAACGTCATCATCATCATCATCACGATCATCAGCTGATACTGCCTGATATACGGTTCTGTCCAATACCAAATGAACATCCGCTATATTGAATTTCTACTAGTGGAATTCCCAATTTAACAAATAATGGTTTACAATGTTCAGTCATGTTTGAATTTGTCAGTATTCTAACAATGTTGTTTTGAGTTTTTAGAATTTCTTCAATTCTTGAATTGCTATGTTTAGTATTAGTCCATATCTAGAAATGCTTCAGAGAAAAGAGTAATAAGAGATTATAGAGATTTTTAAATTTGGTTACCAGAGCTGCCAAAATGACTGTACTTTTACATATTTAACATATATGGGTATTCTTGGTAGGCATTTTTTATCTGTAATTAAACCTAAGAGATTAACAGCTTGGTTCATACTATCTATCTACTCAATGTCTTTTAACATAAAACGATACTCAGATTTTGCTTTTATTTATAAAAAACCCTAGCTGGTTAAGATTTCTCAATAGTTATTTAGGCTAATTATAACAACAGCAGAGGCTAATTGTATCATCAGCCTGTGCTATAGTGTAAAAAATCTTTGATCATTAAAACAGAAGGGGGGTGGGGGAAACAGTGTCCAAAACTGATATTTTGGGAACACAGTGTTTACTGGTAACATCTGAGATTCTTTCCTTCCTACAAATACAACTTGCTGCTGATTTTTAAGGAATATAGGATTTAAAGATTTGTGCATTAATTTTCTTATTCCATATATTTCTTATTTTCTTAACAATATACCACTTTTCACATAATCAAGGACTTTACAGAGATCAGACACTATTACATGTTCAAAAATTCCTTCTTCAAATGCTTGGTGAATTAATTTTATAAGGGAGTCCTTTGCAAGTCTGGTTCTCCATCCCTTGGGATATCTAAACTGACTAACTGAATATGGATTTTTAACCTCAAAATAGTTCTATGGTTGATACTTTATAGCACATTCTAAGATTTCTGCTATAATAGAAATAATTGATATTGGTATATAATTGGTTTGCTAATATTTTTCCCTCTTTATGTATATATATCTACTTTTGAATATTTGAAACCTTTGAAAAAATACATTCTTTCATATATCTGTTAATTTAGAATGCTAAGTGAATTAAAGTTTATTGGTTTACATATTCAACTAAATTATTCTAAATGTTATAGATTTCTTTTGTATTTGAATTTTTAAGTTTCACTCTTACACTTTATACATCATTATGTGTCACCTTATTAAGTAGGTATAAACTCCTGTATTACATTCCTTAATATAAATTGGAGGAGAAGAAGAATCAAAAGGAAGAGAAATTGAAATTGAGTTTTTGTTTATAGGTGCTCTTTAACTGTTCTGGTTCTCAGGGTCTCATTCTATATTATCAAAGACTTCTTAATTTTGCTCAAAGGCCTCTTTATTAGGATAAATGTTCTCCTACTGCTGTAAATCTAGGGCAGGACGCTGCACCAACGGCTTTACTTCCCTTCAAAGGGAAGACATATTAAGCAATTGTACATTAAAAAAAGTGTTACCCTCTTCTGGATTTGAATGCACAAGATCGAGAACCATAGCCATGTTACCCCTAGACCATAGAGGACAAGAAGATGATTAGATAGGAATGGGAAAGGGACGAAAAGAGAAGAAGAGGGAGACTTAAAGAGGGTTTGTGGGAGAGACACAAGAATGCAGACAGAATTTGGTGTCTTCTGGAGTTGAGAAAAACAGATACTCTGGGCTTGATCCCCAGCTGAGCTATAAAAGGTTTACTTGATAAACAAAGTTCTTTTATACCCTCAAAATCGGATGACTTAATGTATGTACATATCACATGGATGTTGTTTTTCTTTTTTTCTTTTTTGGGTAACTTTTGAGGCAATGGCTTAACATATGTTAAGTAATCATACATGGTACATCATGATAAAGTGCAGCAGTAGAGCACCAAAATGTTTACCTCAAATATAATAATAGGAAAATTTGCACTGAGAAATTAATATGCAATAGAAAGAAATTCACATAATTAAGCGAAGGATGTTCAATTGTTGTAAACAATGCCTGTGTTATGAGAAAAAACTAGGTAGCCTTTGAGTACTGAAGTAAAAATAAATATTTCTAATATAGCATTGATTCTGACTAAGGCACACATAGATAAGACAGTCAATGTTGCATCATACAGGTGTCATGTAGAAAACAAGAGCTAGAGGAAAAATAGGCAAATCCAGAGAAATGATCAAAATAATTTGGAATTGTTAGATGTTCAATGCATGCTGTTATCAAATAACTGTCAAAGTGTACTAAAAACACTTCATTTTGGCATCTATAAAGATATCAGTGTTCAGTGCTTTGAGACTTAGTAACTGAATCAAGATACTATTGAGTGTCTGAATTAATTAAAGTTGCTTTCTTTTCATGATGTATAGCTCCACTGAGTAATAAAGTTAATATTAATCAAGAAAGTGTTTCATGTGTGTCAATAATGTTGTCAGGATCAGGTAGGCTAAATTATTTGCCATGTTTCATATTTTATCATTAAACAAGATATGCGGATTCGGAAAACGTAGCCTCTTGGCTGGAGTATCATTTTGGATGAAATTCTATAGTCCGTATTACATTCTATCCTTGACAGTCGCCATTGGCAGCTTTGTATGTGTCATGCAGGCTACCTATAATTTGGACCGATTTCAGAGGTAAGCCTTACGTTAAATGTACTCTTTACCTTTACAGAAAGAAGATTCCTTATAACATAGGACATATTATGGCTCCAATATATTTTAACATCCATATTTCCATAAGAATATTGCTTTAACTGTAACAATTTGATTGTACCAAAGTTAAAACTTATTTTTATACTGATTTTCAATTCAGTATTACATATTTTGGTCACCTAAGTATGGCGAAATATCCTGATATTACATATTTCAACTCTGAACAGCAGTCATGGAGAGACTTTTTGTTGAGATCAACTATGAATGAGGCAGTGCACAGCATCTGGTACAGATGACGACTGGTACAGTTAGGAAGGAAAAATTGCACTCAACATTTTTCAAAATTATTTAGGGTGAATGTGCTACACTTCGGTCCATAACAAGATGTATCTTCTTCTTATTCTTTTTCATTCATATATTCAGTTTTCTTAACCACTGTTCCATTAATATCACATTCAGTAGGTTTTGTTTCCTTGCACTTAAACCATCTCGAATTCCTGAATTTTGCTACCATAAGTAGGAGAAGTGGAACCCTCTGCAATGGTAACAAAAAGAACTTACGCAAATTCTACCTTTCTTCACTCCCTGGCATGAATCACCCCTTTCAGCTAATGTCTTGCTGGGTACAAGATAGTAGAATAGGCAAGTTTCATTACAGTTATAGATGTTTTGAGGCTGACAATCGTGTATAAGTCCTGGTAGAACCTTTGTTTTCCAGTGCAGTACCGTGATGTCATCAAAAGCATTTGACTGCCACAAATTTGTTTTCTCTGTCACAAATTGTTTCCAATGTGATTCCAGGATCTTTAAATACTTGCAACCATTCTGATCAAGTCTTTAAATCAGCTGTGATATTCATGATTTTAATGAAATCTGTCACTTTTGTTTTCTGCATGATGCCACTTATTGGTAGAGCTGCAGCATGTTTCTGCTGGAACCACATGAAAAGTGCCATTTCTAAATGAGCATAACTCTTTGCCTACTAATTGCTGTGTTCAGTTCATATTGCACCCAATTTTAAAGATTCACACAAAATAGCATTTCTGTTAGTGATGACTGTACCTAGCATGTATTAACAATTTCTAAGTCAAAATCAATTTCGGTTTTGTGTCCATCGAGGGCCACCTCTTTCATGAATTTTGCTTTTTGATCTAGCTTAGAGTATTTTCTTTCTCTTTTCTCCATGGCTGATTAAAAAAGCTAAAAAGTATTGAAAAACAAAACTGCTATTCAGCTCGAAACACCAGTTGTCATGGCACTATTGTGCTGGAAGATGTATATGAGCTAATGTTGTTTACTTTTGTTTCCGTGGTCAAAGCGGCCTGCTCAGTTTGTGACTTTGTCAGCTGCGATAAGGAAAATGCACTTCGAGTTTCATTTAAGATAGCGTATGTCATATGCTCATTTAACTACATAAAACTCAGTTGTTCTTCACTATGCTGTACATATGACAATGAAGTACATATAAATAAGGTTCTATAAACATTTTTGTAAATTACATTTTTTCCAGGACCTGCAAATATTGCCATATAAATATGAATTATCTATAACTGTCTTATGTATAAAGGAGGTTCAACTTTATTTCGCTCTATCATTAGGTCAATTCCTTTTTCTTAATCTAGAACAAGCATTGGGTTTCTACCCAAAAATTTGACACTGAGTTTTTACTGGTAATACCCGTTATCAGACTCCCTGAATAAAAGAACCATTATTAGACAAAAAATGCCCATGCTTTTATGTTATTCTGTCTCTTTGTCAGCAGGAAAATAAGTTAAATACCAAATTTAGTCTTAAAGTTCAAAGTCTTTCAGATATGCACTAGTATTTTAAAGGAAATCCCCACTCTGAGGTAGGAAAATTCTGCACAATATTTTGTTTTCTCAAAAAAAGCTCTACTGGTATCAGTGAACTGCCTTCCATAGGGCATAATGTTTTCATGGCAAACAAAGTGCACATGTTCAGTTTTTATGAATATCCTATAATGGTCTATTCACTGTGTAATATTTTTGCATAGCTCATTTGTCATAAGAGAAAGAAATTATTCATATTGTATGAAAAAGTGGATCTCCAAAACAGCAGTTGATATATGCCAAATCATTTTCTAGTTAGTCAATCATTTTTTGAGTTATTGGTGGCTGTCGTTTTAAATTATTATATAATGACTAAGTTTTAAGATTCCTATTTGGTTATTCACATGGATATGCTAAAAAGTTTTGAAGACATAATATGGCGGCCAGCATTTCAAAATTAGTTATTGCTTTATCCTACTATATTCCAATTCGTACAATGAAATGTGTAAATATATAACTAAAGTATATCTCAATTAACACATTTGTAAGAATTCTTTGCAGTAGAATGAGAAGGGAAAGTCATGTGAATGAAATCACTATATACTGTATTACCCTGCATTTACATTCCCATGTTTTGCATTTTCTCGTAATGTAGAACACATTTTCATCATACTAGGCAGTTTGAGCATGAAAAAAATCATAGTAAAATAACCAGTTGGAAACACTTCAGCAAAAAGTTTCTGCATTCTCTGGTGGGCAGGCATGTGACAAAGCAAACACCTATGTTAACATTTGACATGAGAGGGAGGGACAAAGAGAGAAGACAGCCCCTAGTTGTCACTTATCACAGCCACTACAAAGAACATTAGCAAATATAGGTTTATTAGGCTCCTGCATATGTCCATTTTCAATTTTTGCTGCTCCAATGAACTGATGAATGAAACTGAGCAACTGATGAATATAGTTAAATATTCTACAGTTGCAAATGCTAACAACTGTTGCACAGACATATAGACTCTTCACTCATGTAGATACAGCTCAAGTAAACCATGCAAATAGGATGACGTCAAAGAACAAGGAGATTGAAACAAGTTATTGACTGCACAACTAGGATAACTACATATATGTAAAATCTACAAGAAAAAATAAAAAGTAAATTGAATGTATCATAAAAGACAAACAAAAACATAAACGATAAGTGCTTTGAATCATCAGCAGCAACCTCAACAGCTCCAGTAATGAAATCAATGATCAGAAGGATAGAAGTTTAGCATAATGTATCAGTTACACTTAACAGCTCATGTTAATGCTCCAGTGAGTTCTAATGTTGTAATTAGGAAAGTGCTTATAATTTGTGAACTGTATTGCTGAAAGTTTTAAATGAAGGAAGGGAATGAATATGGCATAGCTGTTGTCATACTGAATAGAATGACCATTCAGAGCTAAACAGAAAGTCAACTGTTACTTCTATGCTACATAGTTATTAAACTTTAAAGATTCACTAAGAAAAAAGTATTTATTGTATCTTAGGTTATTGCTCACCGATGCTATGAACAATTAAGAAATTTAAAAATGTAGGTATTGGATAATGTTTAACTGCTGTTCTCCTAGCATGTCAGTAAGCTAAATAACAAAGGCAGTATAGCTTCAGAGATTAGTTTACAGTCTGGATATTTGGTTTGAGTAGTTATAATAATAGTAATAATATTGCACATTTGGCAAAAGTTTACCTCTTCTCTAGGGATTATTACCTGTGATCTAGTTTTTCCTACAGCTTAATCTTTCTCTCCATTTGCAACAGCAGTCTCTTGTTCCATTAGAAAGTTAAAAGAGGGGTAATACTGCATGTGTGTAAATATTTTTTTTCTCTGAGATGGAAATACAGAACATTGGTGGGATTCTGAAATCTGGTCATTGTTTGATAGCTGTTCTCTTTTTTCTTATTTTCCAGAATAATACAAAATCAAGGAACAGCTGAGTGTCAGGAACCTCATGGACCTCATCATACTCAAGAAACTCAAACCTACCCAGGCTATATATCAGGAATATTTTTAATCTTTTAAATATGTTTAAATCATGAATATTTTCATACATTTCACCTAAAAGAAATTACAGAATAAATGTAAACTTAGCAGTTCAGTTGTTATTTTTTATTTGATTACAGCAAAAGACTCATAGTATTTCAAATATGATTGGTAGGTTGGATCTAATGTTAAATAGTCGGCAATGAAGCCATTCTGTCTCTTTCCCTTCACTAATTTGATGTTATTTTGGAATGCTTACAAAAGGTGTTCTTTATTTAACTATTTTATAACCAGTTAAAATTGGACACCAAAAGTGGTGGTTATATCACCCTAAGTACAGAAAGGTATGAACAACAAAGAAAATGAAATGATAGGTCTCAAATACTCCAATACCACCAAGGTGAACTAATTCATGATCAGTTGCTGCACTTGTCTGCTATTTGCAGAATGTTCTGCAAATAGCAGAAAAATGCAACGACTGATCATGAATTGTTGGAAAAACACTATAATTGTATTGTTTTTGTAGAATCCCCAATATTTAAAGCTCTGTATAACTGGTTTTCCTGCCACCTGGGGACATAAATAGTTTTTATGTATTTTTAATTTTATTTTTTTATTTTTTAATATTATTTTATATTATTAATTTCTCATGATGTTTGCATTATGAGTTCACAATACAAATGGTTATACTTTAGCATATTGCAATGCATTATTCAGTTGACCTGTTCATTATGTTAGCAGCCTTGTACTTTCATTCATTGAAATTGCTATTTATACATCTCTTACCTAAATAATCAATATCAGGGAAGGTTGGATACCAACCAACCACATTTTAACTATATATATTCCTTGAACTAACTTTGTGAGCCTTTGCTTGTAATTCTGGAATCAATATAACTAAATTCCATTATTAATAATAATTTTATTGTTCTACAACTTTCATGACTGTCTAATAAAAGGGCATGTCAAATATGTTACAAGTAATTTTATAAGGGATGTTCAAAAAGAAATGAGCCGGAGTCTGGTATGCGCAAACCGGTGACAGGAGGTAACATCGTGGCGTGTGTAACGAAGTATTGCTCCGACCAGAGCGTGGAAGTTCACAGCCCGTCGCTAGAGGGCACGCGTGCACGTCACGTGACTACAAAGCTAGCAGCAGCATGCTTCAATCGTGCAACGCTGCCAGTCACATTGCAAACAGTGAAATGGAGGCGTCAAAAGATGAGCAAAGAAGTGTTGTTCGTTTTCTGACAGCAAAAGGAGTAGGGGGAACAGACTTTCATCGATGAATGTCACAAGTGTACGGCGAACAATGCATGTCCCTTGCAAGGGTCAAGGCGTGGCACAAGCACTTCAGGGGAGATGGGTTTTGTTAGTTCATGATGCACGGTCTGGAGCACCACATTGCATTACCGATGACATCGTCCAGCTGGTTGATGCATTCATTACCGAGGACCGCTGAGTGACAGAGAAAGCCATAGCCGCAGAGGTCGGATTGTTAGAAGTATTCACACCATTATGAAGGAACGACTGCTCTTGTGCAAAGTGTATGCCCAATGGGTGTCCCACAGTCTTAAACTACATCAGGAAACATGTCGAATGGCCCATTGTCTTTGTCATCTGCAGCGATATGCTAGGGAAGGGAACGAATTCCTTGCACGAGTGGTTGCTGGAGATGAGTCATGGTGTCATCACTTCGAATCAGAATCAAAAAGACAAAGTCTCCAGTGGAAGCATTCAGGGCTGCCGCCACCACCCACCACCACCACCACCACCACCACCACCACCACCACCACCACCACCACCACCACCACCACCACCACCACCACCACCACCACTACTACCACCACCACCATCACCAACTCCACCACCACCACCACCACCACCACCACCAACACCACCACCACCATCACCACCACCACCAACACCGCCACCGCCACCGCCACCGCCACTGCCACCGCCAACACCACCACCGCCACCACCACCAACACCACCACCACCACCACCAGCACCACCATCACCACCATCACCACCATCACCACCACCACCATCACCATCACCACCACCACCATCACCACCACCACCACCCCCACCGCCAATGCCACCGCCAACACCACCACCGCCGCCACCACCACCGCCGCCACCACCAACACCACCACCACCACCAACACCACCACCATCACCACCATCACCACCACCGCCACCGCCACCACCACCAAAACAGCCAAGGCATCCTCACAATTGCAGGAAAGGTTATGTTGGCGTTCTTCTTTCACCAAGATAGCCCTCTTCTGATATACTTTCTGCGACACGGGACAACGGTGAATGCCCAGCGTTACTCGCAATCCTTGACCAACCTTCGCCAAGCAGTCAAATAAGAAGCCCAGGTAGTCTCACCCGTGGTGTCATTTGGCTGCGTGACAGTGCAAAGCCACATACGGCCAATACAATCTTGGAACTCCTACAGAAATTGGGATGTTCTCGGCCATCTTCCATACAGTCCAGACCTCTCTCCCTGTGATTACGCCATTTTTGGTCCCCTTAGAGAGGCTCTCAGCGGCAAATGATTCACCTCGGACAACGACGACCAGCTGCTCGTGCGGAACTGTCTCACGTCGCAGTCCTGGGTCTTTTATGAGACAACCATTCACCGCCTTGTATCACAGAGGGACGAGTGCCTCTACAGCCAGTACTTCTGACATACAGGTACTGGTCTCCGTAATTATGTCTCGGGCTCGTTAAATTTTGAACGCACCTTGTATTTTACTATTGGAATTGCTATTTATAAAATAAAGCCACATGCTTCCTTAAATTTTCCATCCCAAAAGACTGATGTCACAAAGAAGTTACTTGAATTTCGAAAATGATCATTTTACATCACAAGAAGTAAATCTAGCGTAATTATAGCATGGAATGTCATTTAAACACAAATAATTTCTTCAGTTGCCCATCCTACACATTTGAAATTTTACACATTTTGTTAAATTCACTATTATTTTCCAATATTTCCTTACAATTTTTGCTACAAGACCAGAAAGAATATTCAGTTTCTTTATTTCATTTTCCCCCATGACGTGAACTACTTGAATTCTTTCTCCCAAAGGCATTCCTACTGATTCAAGTTTCTTTATGGAATTACAGAGGAGACACAGATTTGCAGAAATGTAGGCTGTCATTTCTTAACACAGTGTCACTTAAAGTTCTTGAAGACTTAATTTAACTAGCATCTTTACAACTGAGGCCCTCAGAATAATAATAATAATGGTATATCCCAACCGACATCGAATTTTGAGACAGAAGCATTACCATGCACAGCTGCCATCTACCTTTCATGTGATGAAGTATCAAAAAATTGGGATATGCCAAAGCTTTAATTTTCCACCTTTAAAATTTGTAGTGAAAGGCATATCCCAATTATCAGTTCTTTATTTGTGACAGCTTTATTTAGAATTCATGGTGTTGTAGTGAACATTAGTAAATCGCGCCATCTACAGATGTTATTCCTTAATATTTCTAAAATAAAGGGAACTGAAAAGTAATAAATAGAAGAAAGTTTGCAGAAATAGTTGTAAATCGGTTATGAAACAAATAAACAGGGAATACTTTTTTGACATATAGAACGATGACATTCCAAACTGTTTAGTTCTAAAAGAAGATGTTGATGGTGCTCCGTTGCTTCTACATAACGTTACATACATTATTTTGGATCATGATGATGCTCAGATTGTTAAATTTGGTTAATGTTATTCTAACTCTGAAGTATATCATAAAGTTAATTTTATGGAAAGAGGTTAAATGTCCCAAGTCTCATGATTTAAGTTACAGCAGAAATACAGTGAACAGAGAAATGTAAAGAAAGCTAAATACAATGACCTGATTAAATCATTGAAATATATGCCACCCTATATCATGATTTTTATATCAGTCTTCATCATTATGGTTTTGGTGCCAAAACATGTTACAATTTGGAAATAGAGCTGGAATTATGTATTTAAAGATGCTAACTGAAGGAAAAGTCTATTTTACACAATTTTTTCTGTTCTTTATATTTTCTTATTCTAATAAACAACACAAAGTCAAGGAAAGCAATAACAATGGTTCAAGAATTTGTACATAGACTTGAAATTCCCTAATTTAAACACCAAAGGTATCAAGTCGTAATGTTAACTACTTCCATGTTTTGGCAAAAAAAGAAAGAAAACAACTACTGAAGATGCCGTTTATCTCATAATCAACTTCGGTTTTGATATGCCATTATTATTCTAAGCGCCTCATTCAAGTTCAGTTATGACAGCGGTAAAACCGTCCATGTTTTCTGTGTAGCACGAGGGGTACTATTTATATTTTGAATCTTGGCAACCCTGAGTGTTGTAGGTGCCATCTGACTTTTCCAATGGAAAATTTGACATTGTTGACCGTAATCTTCTTTAGACATTTTACCAATACAGCCTCATTTGTTTTGTCTATGTTAACTTGAACACTATATCTCAACAAAAACATAGCACTAACTCGTGAAAATGTTCCTGCAATGATTTATTATGACCTACGACGTGGAGTATCACAAGAGTACACCGATCAACTAACTTCCACATTTGGCGACGAAGATCAATCCTTTACCACTTTGAAGCGCTGGTATAACGATTTTAAACGTGGCCGCCGTTCGCTCAATGATGAAGTCCGTGAAGCTCGTCCAAAATCAGTTGTTGTGTCAGAAAACATTGATGCTGCGAAGAAAACTAATAATGCGAGATCGCCATGCGATATATTGTGAGATTTAAGCAACCCTAGGCATTAGTTCCACCAGCATATATAAAATATTGCATAGGATATAGGATCGTTATTCATCAAGACAATGATTAGACCTGGTAGACACATTGTATAACAAAGGAGTATTGATTGCTGAAGAAATCAAATTAATGGGTCATCCACCATACAGTGCTGATTTGGCATCAAATGACTTCAGTTTGTTCTCGGACATTAAGAATAAATTGTATGGACAACGATTTAAGTCGGCAGAAGAAGCCGTCGATGCCCTCAGAAAACATGTTTTGGAGGTGTTTCAAAAAGACTGGAATAATAATTTGACAAATGCTTCAAACGGATGCAAAAGTGTGTTGATCACAAAGAAGTTTTTGAATATAATAAAGCAGTTTTCAATAAGAAATTACGTTGTTTTAGTTATTAGGCTCAAAGTACAAATAGTGCCTGTCGTATTAAACTTCGGCAAACCATGTACCACTGTAAACGTATTACGTTCAATTTATATTAATGTAAATAGTAACTATTATCTTTATAATGATTAACCACATTACTTTCACCATTTCTCAAGGTATCTCCCATGCAATATTTGAAATACTGCTCGTTCTATAGTTAGGTCACGCTATGTGTGTAAAGCAATCTTCACAGATGAATTGGGCTCTCTGCCTCAGTGTACAATGTATGTCATATGGCCTGATATTCTTGTCATCCTAAATTCTTTGTGCAATGACAAAGACCTCACACAGACGACAAATTTTAAAACATTTGGCATTCACTTAAAGACCACTGTATTCCCATATTCACATGAGCCTTCATTTTTTCTAATCTCTTGTACATACAAATAGAGCGGAATTACAAATACGTCACTTATACGAGCATTTTTAAATCATTTTACCATCACTTAAAGTCCACTGTATTCCCATATTCACATGAACCTTCATTTTTGATTTAACCTCTTGTACATACAAAGAGAGCGGAATTGCAAAGACGTAACTTAGACGACCAGCTATTAAACATTTGACTATCACTGAAAGTCCATTCTACTCCCATTTTCACATGAACCTTCAATTTTATTTTAATCTCTTATACATACAAAGAGAGCGGAATCACACAGATGTCACTTAGACGACCAGATTTAAAACATTTGACTATCACTTAAAGTCCACTGTATTCCCATATTCACATGTGCCTTCATTTTTTTAATCTCTTCTACATACAAAGAGAGAGGAATTACAAAGACGTCACAAAAGACGACCAGTTTTAAAACATTTGACTATCATTTAAAGTCCACTGTATTCCCATATTCACACGAGCCTTCATTTTTTTAATCTCTTGTACAAACAGAGAGAGCGGAATTACAAAGACGTCACTTACACGACCAGCTTTAGAACATTAGGCTATCCCTTAAAGTCACCTGTGTTCCCATATTCACATTAGCCTTCTATCTTTTTAATCTCTTGTACAGACCAAAGGAGCGAAATGACAAAGACATCACTCAGACTACCAGTTTTAAAACATTTGAATTTTTTACTTAAAGTCCACTGTATTCCCATATTCACATGTGCCTTCATTTTTGTTTCAATCTCTTGTACATACAAAGAGAGCAGAATTACATAGACGTAAATTAGACGATCAGTTTTAAACATTTGACTATCCCTTAAGTCCACTGTATTCCCATATGTACATGAGCCTTTATTTTATTTTAAATATCTTGTACATACAAAGAGAGCGGAATTACAAGCACCTCACTTAGACGACCAGTTTTAAACATTTGACTATCCTTTAAAGTCCACTGTATTCCCATATTCACATGAGACTTCATTTTTTCACTTTCTTTTTAAATATCTTGTACATACAAAGAGAGCGGAATTACAAGCACCTCACTTAGACGACCAGTTTTAAAACATTTGACATTCAAATTAAGTTCACTGTATTCACATGTGCCTTGGTTTGTGTTTTTATCTCGTATACATACAAAGAGAGCGGGATTCCAAAGACGTCACTTTGACGACCAGTTTTAAACATTCAACCAACCCATAAAGTCCACTGTATTCCCATAATCACATGAGCCTTCATTTTTTTAACCTCTTGTACATCCAAAGAGTAGAATTAAAAATACGTTACTTAGACTACCAGTTTTACAACATTAGGGTATCACTTAAAGTCCACTGTATTCCCATATTCACATAAAGCTTCATTTTCTTTAATCCCTTGTACATGCAAAGGGAGCAAAGTTACAAAGACGTCAATTAGACGACCTGGTTTAAAACATTTGACTTTCACTTAAAGTCCACTGTATTCCCATATTCACATGTGCCTTCGTTTTGGTTTTCACCTCTTGTACATACAATAAGAGCGGCATTACATAGACGTAAATTAGACGACCGGTTTTAAACATTTGACTATCCCTTAAAGTCCACTGTACTCCCATATTTACATGAGCCTTCATTTTATTTTAAATATCTTGTACATACCAAGAGAGCGGAATTACAAGCACCTCACTTAGAAGACCAGTTTTAAAACATTTGACATTCACTTTAATTCCACTGTATTCCCATATTCACATATGCCTTGGTTTGTGTTTCAATCTCTTGTACATACAAAGAGAGCAGAATTACATAGACGTAAATTAGACGATCAGTTTTAAACATTTGACTATCCCTTAAGTCCACTGTATTCCCATATGTACATGAGCCTTTATTTTATTTTAAATATCTTGTACATACAAACAGAGCGGAATTACAAGCACCTCACTTAGACGACCAGTTTTAAACATTTGACTATCCTTTAAAGTCCACTGTATTCCCATATTCACATGAGACTTCATTTTTTCACTTTCTTTTTAAATATCTTGTACATACAAAGAGAGCGGAATTACAAGCACCTCTCTTAGACGACCAGTTTTAAAACATTTGACATTCAACTTAAGTTCACTGTATTCACATGTGCCTTGGTTTGTGTTTTAATCTCGTATACATACAAAGAGAGCGGGATTCCAAAGACGTCACTTTGACGACCAGTTTTAAACATTCAACCAACCCATAAAGTCCACTGTATTCCCATAATCACATGAGCCTTCATTTTTTTAACCTCTTGTACATCCAAAGAGTAGAATTACAAATACGTTACTTAGACTACCAGTTTTACAACATTAGGGTATCACTTAAAGTCCACTGTATTCCCATATTCACATAAAGCTTCATTTTCTTTAATCCCTTGTACATGCAAAGGGAGCAAAGTTACAAAGACGTCAATTAGACGACCTGGTTTAAAACATTTGGCTTTCACTTAAAGTCCACTGTATTCCCATATTCACATGTGCCTTCGTTTTGGTTTTCACCTCTTGTACATACAATAAGAGCGGCATTACATAGACGTAAATTAGACGACCGGTTTTAAACATTTGACTATCCCTTAAAGTCCACTGTACTCCCATATTTACATGAGCCTTCATTTTATTTTAAATATCTTGTACATACCAAGAGAGCGGAATTACAAGCACCTCACTTAGAAGACCAGTTTTAAAACATTTGACATTCACTTTAATTCCACTGTATTCCCATATTCACATATGCCTTGGTTTGTGTTTTAATCTCTTGTACATATAAAGAGAGCGGGATTATAAAGACGTCACTTTGACGACCAGTTTTAAAACATTTGACTGTCACTTCAAGTTCACTCTACTCCCATATTCACATGAGCCTTCATTTTTGTTTAAACTCTAGTACATACAAAGATAGCGGAATTATAAAGACGTCACTTAGACGACCAGTTTTAAACATTTGACCATCCCATAAAGTCCAAGGTATTCCCATATTCACCTGAGCCTTCTTTTTATTAATTTCTTGTACAAACAAGAAGAGCGGAATTACAAAGACGTCACAAAAGACGACCATTTTTGAAACATGTGACTATCACTTAAGGACCACTGTATTCCCATATTCACATGAGCCTTCAATTTTTTAACCTCTTGTACATTCAAAGAGAGCAGAATTACAAAAACGTTACTTAGACAACCAGTTTTAGAACATTAGGCTATCACTTAAAGTTCACTGTATTCACATATTCACATAAAGCTTCATTTTCTTTAATCCCTTGTACATGCAAAGGGAGCAAAATTACAAAGACGTCAATTAGACGACCTGTTTTAAAACATTTTACTTTCATTTAAAGTCTACTGTATTCCCATATTCACATGTGCCGTCATCCTTGTTTTAATCTCTTGTACATACAAAGAGAGCAGAATTACAAGGACGTCACTTAGACGAACAGTTTTAAACATTTGACTATCCTTTAAAGTCCACTGTATTCCTATATTCACATGAGACTTCATTTTTTCACTTTCTTTTTAAATATCTTGTACATACAAAGAGAGCGGAATTACAAAGTCGTCAATTGGACGAACAGTTTTAAAACATTTTACTAGCACTTAAAGTCCACGGTATTCCCATATTCACATAAGGCTTCTTTTTTTTAATCTGTTGTACATACAAAGAGAGAGGAAATAGAAAGACGTCACTAAGGCGACCATTTTTAAAACATTTGCCCATCACTTACAGTCCACTTTATTCCCATATTCACATGAGCCTACATCTTTGTTTTAATCTCTTGTACATACAAAGAGAGAGGAATTAAAAAGACGTCATATAGACCACAATTCTAAAACATTTAACTATCACTTAAATTCCAGTGTATTCCCATACTCACATGAGCCTTCATTCTGTTTAATCTCTTGTACACACAAAAGCAGCGGAATGACAAAGACCTCACTTAGACGACCAGCTTTACAACATTTGGCCGTTACTTCAATTCCACTGTATACCCATATTCACATGAGCCTTCATTTTTTAATCTCTTGTACATAAAAGGAGAGCGGAATTACTAAGAAGTCACTTAGACGTCCAGTTTAAAAACTTGAAGTCCACTGTATTCCCATATTCACATGAGCCTTCACTTTTTTAATCTCTTATACATACAAAGAGAGCGGGATTACAAAGACGTCACTTAGATGACCATTTTTAAAACATTTGACTATCACTTAAAGGCCACTGTATTTCCATATTCACATGAGCCTTCATTTTTTAATCTCTTGTACATACAAAGAGAGCGGAATTACAAAATGTCACTTAGACACCCAGTTTTAAATATTTGACTATCACTCAAAGACCACTGTATTCCCATATGCACATGGGCCTTAATTTTTTTATTCTCTTGTACATACAAACAGAGGGGAGTTACAAAGACGTCACTTAGATGACCAGTTTTAAAACAATTGACTATTACTTAAAGTCCACTGTATTGCCATATTCACATGAGCCTTTATTTTTTAAAAACCTCTTGTACATACAAAGAGGGCGTAATTACAAGGACGTCACTCTGTCGACCAGCTTTAAAACAATTGACTTTCACTTAAAGTCCACTGTATTCCCATATTCACATGAGCCTTAATATTTGTTTTATTCTCTTGTACATACAAAGAGAGCTGAATTACAAAGACGTCACTTAGGCGACCAGTTTTAAAACATTTGACTATCACGTAAAGTGCACTGTATTCCCATATTCACATGAGCCTTAATTTTTTTTAGTCTCTTGTACATAAAAAGAGAGCGGAATTACGAATACGTTACTTAGACAACCGGTTTTAAAACATTTGACTATCACTTAAATCCACTGTTTTCCCATAGTCACATGAGCCTTCATTTATTTTAATCTGTTGTACAAAAGCGAGCATATGTTGTCCGATGAGCAGAAAAGACTGGTCTACGTGAGAGAGGTGGGTTTCTTATCAATTAATCGCGCCAATGTTTCCGTATACCTGACCAGCCCGTTCGGCACACAGGTATTTAAGCCTCAATGGGAAATAAAAACAATTTTGCCACATGAAACTTAGGTGGTTTTATATAACTCTCTATCAGTCTTGTAGTTATCTATCATTTTAATAACGTTCTCTCCTCTCTCTCGCATACCACACTTCAACCATTTTAATAATCTCCCTTTCGTCTTTTAAATACATTTCTATACTCAAAGTAGTAGTTTTATCTGGAAGGAAATAGTTCTACTATTACTAGGTTAGCGACACTATAATGTTAAACTGCGTGGTATTTAAAATTAATATATAAAACTAATGTTTAATATTTATATCTTGTTCCGAAAATAAGTATATTAATTATTTCTTTTTCACGGTCTCTGGAACAGCTTATATGAATATACTATGACAAATATTATAGCCACCAAATTGAACTATATATATATATGTGTGTGTGTGTGTGTGTGTGTGTGTGTGTGTGTGTGTGTGTGTGTGTGTAAAGCAATATATGTATATCTGTATATATAAACTTTCAATTTGGCGGCCATATTATCTGCATCTATATATTAGATTTTTAACGAGCAACGAAATATATAAAATTACCATTTTGTTTGATAATGACAGTTCATATCCAGAATCACATTAACGCCAACGGCATGTCAGAGGTTCCACGAAGGTGTTCTTTAAATGTCAGTAAAGCTGGTATGTTGCATTTCAGTTTTAGCTACACGTAGAAACCATGAAGCTACACCTGGCTTGAACTCGCAACCTTGGGATCAGAATGCCAGCATCTAAGTCAATGTGATCAGCTTTTATAATGAGGATGGTGATGGTGATGATGTTTTCATTTTCTTTTTGTCATTTACGTCCTCCAACGTTCACTCATACCGGACGATGAATGGAATGAGTGAAATGATGCTCAAATGTGCCCAGGATCCATAGAGCGTAGAGTTACCCGACATTCGTCTTTTAGGATAAGGGAAAACCCCGGAAAAAAACTTATCCAGGTACCTCACCCTGATCGACATTGGAACTCGTGACCTCTTGAAACGTAAGGCAGACAGGCTACCACCACACTACCGAGGCGGGAGTAATAAAGTGTTGGATCATGCCAAACCGGAAATCGGGTTCTTGCCAAACCGGAAGTCAGAAAAAAGTGGGAAATTCAAAAACACCTGGACAATACAATTTCATGCCAAACCGGAAGTCGGGTTCATGCCAAACCGGAAGTCAGAAAAAAGCGGTAAATTCAAAAACACCTGGATCATACAATTTGACCTTTAAGGTCATGCCATTTGACCTTGAAGGTCATGGTGTACCCTCTGGACTGGTTGCATGCCCCGACGCAACATGCGCACCCTGGACTTCCTGCATCCCCTGTGCAACCCCTAACCACCCCGGCGCAACCCGACGCGTGCTCTTGAATCTCTGCATTTCACAGGTATCTCCGTGTACCCTCAGGACAGGCTGAATTCCTTGCGCAACCCCCCTTCACTTGCTGCATCCTCCGATGACGAACTGATCTGCTTAGCGGGTCGAACTTTCCATAGGTAATGGGAAAAAGGGGTTATCTTCTTTTTATTTTTATTAAGAATACAGTGGAATAAAGGGCACGTGACTTTAGGAGAGGAAATGGAGACTGACAGGTGTCTAGGTGGGCGGCCAAGGATCAAAAGGAACAAATTCAGGTGAGAACATTATTGAATCTGAGGCAGGAAGTGACGTTTAAGGTTTTTATTGGTTAAAATAAGAATCGTTTTGATTGGCCCATGCAGATCCGGAGGTCGACCAGCTTGAAACTACATCAGTGGCGTATTAGTTCGATGGCTCCGGCTTTGCTTAGGTCAGCTCATTCCTTTTGGTATATTTTCTTCCCTGAATGCAACCTTAAGCCACTGTTCTTTCGGCTTCTAAAAATGCCTAAAATTCCATAAAATCCCAAAAATTTAAAAAATCTAAAGTTTCAAAAAATTGCTAATATTAACAAAAATTCTTCCCTCCGGTTTTGATCTACCTTCCACCAAGACAGATACGATAACCACCTGAATTGGCGTCCAATGCGTGCTGTCTTTCCCCCCACCTTTTATACTCGAAGTTACGTAACCAAAACACCCACGCATGTCTGATAGCGTGAGAACTGCTTTTGAGGTGTATTTAGAGGTTTTTTTAGATATTTCTCAGAAAGCAGAATATTTCACATTTCACCACCAACAATAGCAGGAAGTGACGTGTAAGGTTTTGATTGGCTAAAATAATAATGTCTTTGATTGGTCGAGAGGGGTAAAGGCAGATTTGTGATATGCAGAAATAAAAGCGTTTGTGATTGGATGGAAAAAACTGGAACAAAGAAAACGGTAAAATAGAATGCAAATTAGCAGAAAGTGACGAGGAAGTAATATCCGAATGAAAAGAAGGCATTTACCTATATTGAAATTGGATAAATTTCTGCAATGTTTGTGAACTTGGCCTTTAACTGGAACGTCCGGTGTTGTAGAAGAAAGCAGATTGCTTGTGTGTGCATTCCATCCTTTTATAAAGAGTCGGACTTCCGGGTTACAGAAGAAAACGCAAAATTGTCCTACTCCAGGCGCCACGGGTATGTGATCATGTAGCTTTGCTGTTTCGGCTTATGCCATTCAGCGGAAATATACAATAACATTAAGCTGCATTAACATGAATTAGAGCAATAATAAGTTTAAAGTACGTGGTGCGTAAGTGATGAGATAGTGAAAAGTAGACATTTTCCTATATTGTATTTGAATGCATTCCAGCAATGTTTGTGGTCTGGGCTTTTACCTTGCACGTGCGCTGCTCTAGAGAAAAGAAAACTGCTTGTGAGTGTGTGTGTGCCATTTAAAGTAGTAACACTTACGGGTTAAATAAAAAATTCAAGCTTGCAAAATTGTCCTGCTGCAGGTGCCTGGATATCTGAGCGTGCAGTTTGCTGTTGCTTTCGCACTTTGTTCTTTATACGGCTATAGCCGTATGCATTTTCCCTTTAAGAGAACGATTGCAAATTTCAGACAAATAACAAGGAATATCTCGGAAGGGTTAACTGGAGGGAAAAGTTATATAAATTACTGTCACATGAATTTCTCAACTCAGTGTTCTAATAAAAAAATTCACATCGATTTCGCATCTTCTAATTCAAACATTTACATGCATTTCTCATCTAAGACCTCAAATTTACACTTTTACATGAATGACGCTCCTTGTTGTCCTAGTTAGCACTCTCTTAAGAATTTCCCACCTCTCGTTTCTGACACTCCGCGGCACGTGTAGGTGATTTTGCTTACTTAACTTCCTGTGACCTGATGTGGTAGCAGGTCTGACGATAGCAGAACTAGCTTATTCTTTAAAACATAAAGCATTGCAAAACTATATAAAAGAAAACTTTATTCCCCTGCTGATTGGATAATTTGACCCTGCAGATCCCAAGCTATCAGGCACGCAGAACTTCCTGCACGGGGATGACTTTGCAGATTTAACGATAGATGCTGCTGCTGATTTTTCAAAACCTAAGTCGCTGCAAACTATATGTAGAGAGTTTATTCCTCTGCTGATTGGATCATGTGACTATGCAGTCTTTACGCTATCAGACACACGTTGGTGTTTCGGCTTACACAACTTCCTGCATGGGGGATAACATTGCAGATATAACGATAGAGGATCTTGCTTATTCTGGAAAACATAAACCATTGCCAATTTATATCAAGAAAATTTATACCTCTGCTGATTGGATAGTTTGCCTTTGGATTTCTCACGTTCCCAAACACGCGTGGATGTTTGGGTTACGTAAGTTAGAGTATAAAAGGTGGGGGGAAGATAACGCGCATGGTATTTGACTTTATGACAGATGGAGCAGGAAGACTTATCCAAATCTTTCGTGAATGAGTACGATGTATGTATTCCTGATGATGTGCTACCCAAACCCAAGGAGGAAGAAGAGAACGCATCTGGAAATTTCGATGGTGACGTGGAATCCAAATCCGAGGAGGAGGACTTATCCAAATATTTCGTGAGTGAGTCCGATATTCCTATTCCTGATGATGTGCTACCCAAATCCGAGGAGGAGAGGAATGCATCTAGAAAGTTTGGGGGTGATGTGGAATTTAAACCCGAGGAGAAGGAGGAGGAGGAGGAGGAGGGGGATGGGAGAGAGGAGGGTGAGGTAGGAGATGATGAGGTAAGAGAGGAACCGCAATTTGATATTACAGAACATAGGCAAAGAACAATGAAGAAAATGTATTCTGGATACTCGGAAACCGATATAGTGGTGCGCTCGATACCTGACGGTATAGATCCAAGGGACTGGGTTCATGGCATGTTTTGGCAATTTTTACAATGTGTTAACGAGAACCTGCTACAAAAATCGCCAGGGTGGTTGGTAATATCCATAACTGATGGGAAACATTCCGATAGACTATTTAACACGAGCGTTAGAAAATTTGACCAGGTAGACCCGGATGACATTTTGCGCTCCTTTGAGCGAGTTATGCAAAGTAGCAAGAACTTTTTAATGAAGGGGCCTCTTAAAATAAACTATGTGTCGACGAAGGAAGTCCGGGGTTCGTGCTATAAAATGTGTGATGAATGCAAAACGAATAAAGGAAGTATAGAAATACGATTTGCAGATAGAATGTGTTTGGCCAGAGCAACAGCCGTTTGCAAAGCTAAGATAGACCACGATGAAGCTTACCTCAGTATTCAGAGGAGGAAGTATATGTAACTGGATAGGGCAAAAGCTCTATTCCAGTCTATAGGGAAGGGAGATGAAATATGTTCCTTGGACGATGTGAAAGCTTTCGAAGGCATCTTACCGGGGTATTGCATTACAGTGTTCGGAGATCACACCGGAAAAAATGTTTTGTACAAACCGAATTCGGTTACCGATAAATTTATTGATATCATATACCACGTAGGTTATTTTAATGCCATTGCTCAATTGCACAAAGCTTTCAAATGTCGTTGGTAATGCACATACTGCAGTGTTCCATGTAAGATCGAACAGGAAAGGCACAAGGGCGATAAGCAATGTACTAAATGTCACCTTGACTACCATCCCAATATTGAAACCTACGTGCCATGCGATGTTTGTAACCGACGGTTTAATGGGCGGCAGTGGTTCGAAAACCATTTGAAGAAATGAGCCGTTTATTATAAGCAGTTATCCATATGTGATGTTGAAAAAGTATGTTTAAAGTGCGATAAACTGTACAGTGCAAGAAACAGAAAAACGCAGCACCAGTGCGGAGAGATATATTGTACGAACTGTAAGAAACACGTAGAGGGGAATCATCTATGCTACATTCAACCGTATAAGGCCTCTTTATCCAAGACACCATTTATATTTATGTTTATCGACTTCGAATGTATACAGGATGCCGAGTATGCAGAAAATCCAGACGTGCGGGTGCATGAGCCCAATTTGTGTGTATTGTATCAGGCATGTTCTAAGTGTATTCACGAAAATTAAAACACTGTCTATTGTACGCAATGTGGCGTGAGGGAATGGGTGTACGATAAGGACACGGTGAAGCAAATTTTAGAGAATGCTGCGCAAGCTAGGTTTAAATCATGCGATGTAGTCGTTTTGGCCCACAATTTACGATCCTACGATGGCCAATTTATTTTGAACCACATGGTGAGCATTTTGAAATGGGAACTCGAACTGATCATGAATGGAAAACAGAATATACCGTATAAGATACTTAAACATAACGTTTCTCGATTCTCTAAATTTTATACCTATGGTGCTTTCGCGGTTCTCCAAAACATTTCAGCTTCAGGAGTGCAAAGGTTACTTTCCATGTCTGTTTAACTCTAGGGAAAATCAAAGATATGTAGGACCTATTCCAGATCAAAAATTTTATTCGCGCGAAAACATTTTCGAAGCCGAACGTAAAGCTTTCGAGGAGTGACACTCAATCATGGTAACCGATGAATACGTGTTTGACATTCAAGAAGAAATGGTAAAGTATTGCAAGTCGGAAGTTTGCCTGTTATTTTGGGGGGTAACAACATTTCTAAAGGAATTTATGGTCAAAAATGGTATCGATCTTTTCAGAGAATGTGTTACCATAGCCAATGCCTGCATGAATGTGTACAGGAAAAGGTTTACGCCCATTAACAAAATTCCAATGATTCGGCAAGGAGGGTATCGCTTAGGCGATACTCAATCTCGAATGGCTTGTACATGGTTGGCGTGGTTGGAGCAGAAAAACTGCATCATTATTCAATATGCCTACAGGGGCAGAGAAATAAAAGTTTTGGGACACAAGGTAGATGGCTACAGAGACGATCGATCTCTGTATTTCTTCCATGGTTGTTTCTTTCATGGGTGTGGAAAGTGTGTCCCTAATCGCCATTCTAAAATATATACTACGGGCGATGAAACCCATACCTCTAGGTTTCAGAGCACCGAAAGGGTGACCACCAAACTAAGAAATGCGGGGTATACGTTGACGGAGATTTGGGAGTGCGAGTTCAGAGCCATGATTCGGGAGGGCGAAGATTTGGCAGCTCACGTCAAACATTTTGGCAAAGTTTTCCCCGAACCTCTCCATCCCAGGGACGCGTTCTTTGGAGGGCGCACCAACTGCACCAAAGCGTTTCGGGAAGTGAGAGAGAATGAAAAACTGTTTTATTACGTTGTATGCAGCTTGTACCCTTATGTGAATAAGACGAAACCCTATCCGGTGGGACATCCGAAAATTTACATGGATAATTTTCCAAATATGGATGACATTGAAGGAGGTTTGATGAAGTGTTCGGTACTACCTCCTCAAAACTTATATCACCCTGTGCTACCCTCAAGAATTGGTTGAAAGCTCATTTTTCCCCTATGCCGCAGGTGTGCAGAGGAAGAATGTCAAACCGAGTGTGAACACTCGGACGAAGATAGGAGTTTATCCGGCACGTGGGTGATTGACAAAATAAAGATTGCCTTGACGAAGGGGTACCGAATATTGTCCATAGACGAAATTTGGGTGTATGATATGATTGGATATAATCCTAATTCTGGGCAGCAAGGTCTCTTTGAGAAGTATGTCGTATAATTCCTCAAGCTGAAAATCGAAGCTTCCGACTAGCCCGCTAATTGCACTACGGAAACAGGAAAACATACATACATTGAAAGCTTTTTAAAGAGAGAAGGTGTCCAACTGGAAAAGAAGAGAATTGAACACAATCCTGGAAAGCGAGAGCTAGCCAAATTGATGCTAAATTCCTTTTGCGGGAAATATAGGCAGAGAGATAACCTCCCAACTTACGAGTATATCAAGAAATCCTCCCGCTTTCTGGCACTCTTAAACGATGCGACTGTGGAGGTGCAATCCTATATGCCTGCAACGAACGATATGATGTACGTGCCGTGGAGGTATAACGACATCGTCAGAAAGATCAACCCCACGTCGAATGTCGTCATTGCAGCCTATACTACAGCGCATGCCCGCTTGGTCTTATATTCTTATTTGGACCGTTTGGGTGAGCGCGTGTGTTACTTTCACACCGATTCAGTTATCGCCACTTACACACCGGGAGATTGGATCCCTCCAACGGGGGCATATTTGGGCGACATGGCTGATGTACTTGAAAAGTGTGAACCAGGGGCATACATAACGAAAATTTGTTCTTGCGGACCCAAAAGTTACTGTTTTGAAGTGTGGTGTCCAAACGAACGAAAAAGGCATGTGGTGTGCAAAATTAAAGGAATAACCTTAAATTCAGGAAATTTGAGAACTATCAATGCCGACGTTATGGAAGATATAATTCTAAACAAACCGTCAAAATCTGTCACATTGCATGGAAAGCAAATTGCTCGAAGAAAACTATGGACCGCAACTACCGAACCCTATACGAAAACATTTCGCATGGTAGTACACAAGCGCGTACTTCAGGACAAGTATGACTCATAGCCATGTGGGTACAAAAGGGTTAGAACCGAAGACGGATAACCATGGTTGTTGAAAGAGAATGGAGGAACCTTGGAAAATGCCTGTCTAGTCCTACCTTCCGACTACGGTGATGGGAGAAGTGCAGACCCAAGGTCAATCTCCCGGGCCGCCACGCCATGTATGCGAACGCGTGCGCGCGCAGGTGTACGCGTGCGGGTTAACAAGTCTGCTACGTCGCCCCGCTTCCCACCAGCTAGACAATGCGGCAAAGTTGCATACGTCTTGCTGTTCAAATGGGTGTGTCAAAAAGCGAGTACTTCAGGACAATTATGACTCATACCCATATGGGTATAAAAGGGTTCGAGCCGAAGAACGGCAGTCATTGTTCCTAGAATCGAGCAGGAAGATGATGTTCCCCATGTGATAAAAGCGAGCTCAAAATTCGGAAAGGATGTCGTCCGTTGGAAGAAGAAGAAGAAGAAGAAGAAGAAGAAGAAGAAGAAGAAGAAGAAGAAGAAGAAGAAGAAGAAGAAGAAGAAGAAGAAGAAGAAGAAGAAGAAGAAGAAGAAGAAGAAGAAGAAGAAGAAGAAGAAGAAGAAGAAGAAGAAGAAGAAGAAGAAGAAGAAGAAGAAGAAGAAGAAGAAGAAGATGGTGCTGCCACGTTTAAGTCCAACGTGATTAAAACTTCCAGAGCATTGGAAGAGAATGAAAGTGGTCGGATGAGCTTCAAAAACATGAAACGCCAATTAGACCCCAGGTGCACTTGTCCAGGAACGTCGAGAAGAAGGAAATCCACAAAAAACCAATCGTAACGGGACACGTTTTGATTCCTGAACCATACATGAAACCCATCAGTTGGCACGCCCCTCTTCCGAAAAAGCGTGCCCTGCCACTGGATGATCCACAAATGTTAAAATGGGTCAGTTTGGAGAAAACCAACCCATACAGAAGATGGAAGGCAAAAACGAAAGAGTGTGCACCGAGGCATGCTCCGGGCGAAAGAATGAAACCGGTGAATTGGCACGCCCTTCTTCCGCACAAACGGGATTCTAGAACTGAAATGTTAGAAGATCCGAATTCTCTTGCCGCGGAACTCGAGTATCCTCCAAAAACGGATAAGAAATCGGCTCTCAAAATTCCTAAAGCTAAAAACACATTCTTCCCCAGTATGATTCCCGAGCAGGAAGATGTTTTAAACGGGCACGAGGAAATTTTTCTAGACTCGGGCACGAAATTTAGGTGCGCCAACACGGAGCATGCTGTGGAGGATGCTTCCCAGGGAGAAGTCGTTTTAGACTCGGGCAAAAATTTTGAGCGCGTGAGGTCAGAGGATATCCACTATATAACAAAATTTACCTTTCGGAGTACCATGCAGGTTGTTGGACCATCCCAATCGGGCAAGTCCACCTTAGTGAAACGCCTAATCGCCAATTCCGAGCAAATAGATGAGGAAACCCATAGGAAGGGTCGTTTGCTGCCAACCTCCCGAATATCCTCCAGACCTATGAAACACTTTCGATCATTGTACGTTTAATGTATCCACTCATGCAGGAATTCCACCCCTAGATTCCATAGAGTCGGGAAACCTCATCGTGGCGAATGACTTAATGCTAGAGACTGATTCTACCGAAGTGTCCAAATTTTTCACTAAAGATTCTCATCACCGTAACGTCGGCATCATTTACATTCTACAGCATATATTCCCTAAAGGAAAACACTTTCGCACCATTTCCATTAATGCCAATTACATCGTAGTGTTTAAGAACAACAGGGATAAGATGCGAATTGAAAGATTGTTTCAGCAAATTGAACCTCGAAATTCAAAGTTTCTATTATACGCTTTCCAAAAAGCTACGGAAAAGCCTCACGGATATCTGTTTCTAGACAGATCTAACTACATTCCGGATAAATATCAAAATTGGACGGGCATTCTTCCCCAGGAAACGCCTTCTTTCTTCGCTTCGGTATAAATACCCTTGATTGGAAATTTTTTCGTTCATTATGAAGGCTAAGATACGCAAGCTCACTTCTCCTCTCATTCCGAACGAGTGTGAAAATTTGGTGGCTCTGACGAAGGCGAAACTGAAACTTACAAACAAGCTTCTGAAGCACGCTAAACCTGAAACAATTAAGGCTATTTCGGAATGTATTCACAAAGTCTGTAACGGAAATGTACGCATATCTCCCTCTAGTAAGAGCCGTTTGAAAAGGCACAAAATGTGCTGGAGACGATTAGTTGGTAAGAAGGTTCCGCTGCAACGAAAGCGAAATATTCTCGTGCAAAAATGTGGATTTTTACCGGCTTTTCTTCTACCAGTGCTGGGTTCGACAGGAAGTGCCTTAGTTTCTAAGTTTGCGTAAAACTTGAAGCATGCTAAGCAGATTGTGATGGTTCGATCCGAACCGAAGAGCGCTAAACCTCTTCATGTAATTGATAAGGCCATTTCTGATCTTTCTTACGATATCTCCCACATCATGGATGCCAAAATGGCGCCTGAAGGCAAATGGAACATTGTGAAATATACACTGATCATTACTACGAAATGGTTTCTAAATTGAGACTTCCCGAGGACGATGGCGAATAAGAGGCGCTTCCTTTGAAGATCGAACATCCACAACAGCAAACACAAATCGAATTGGGAACCTCCAAAGAAAAAAATTGAAAAGGCTCGCACCATGACCCACATTTCCAGTCGTTACGGATTACGACCTCGAGCAGGCCTGGAATGGGAGACGCTACCCTAGAACGGATCTACAACCAAATTGATTACTATCCGGGCATGGGCACGGCCGACAAACTGCGCAAAGCTACCGGTCTTGCCAAATCTAGAATCGAAAATTTCTGCGAACCAAAGAGAGCTACACGCTTCATATACCATCAGAAAGCGTTATCCCACTAAACATTATGACATCAGAAATATAGGTGGCCTTTGGGAGGCCGATCTGAACGTCTTGAATTTCATCAAGGTGCACAACGCTCCATATAGGTACATTTTAACGGTTATCGACGTTTTCTCTAAATATGCTTGGGCCCGTCCCTTGATAACTAAAACGGGCGAGGAACTAATAAAAGCTTTCAGTCACATTTTCACCCAGAACCGAAGAATTCCCAAATTATTGCGAACGGATAAGGGCACAGAATTTAAGAACCGAACCTTTGAACAATTTCTCAGAAAGCACAATGTTTCAAATTTCACCACCAACAGCAAAGTTAAAGCTGCCGTAGTGGAAAAATTCAACAGAAACCTAAAGACCAAGATGTGGAGATATTTTACTCACAAAACACATATAAGTATGTGGACGTTTTGCAAAAGCTGGTCCGTTCATACAACAGTTCATACCATCGCTACATTAAAATGGTTCCACAAGACGTTTCGGAAGATAACATTCTTTAGGTATATAATTTGCCCTTGACCACGCAAAGATTTAAAGTGGGGGATTACGTTCGCATTTCCAAAGAGAAAATGACCTTCGACAAGGGATACGAAAAAAATTGGACCGATGAAATTTTTCAAGTTTCCAGTCATTCAAAGTTCACCCATCGTTTACAAAATTTGCGATTTGGCTGGAGAATCTATCGGGGGATACTTTTACGCTCAAGAACTTCAACGCGTAAGCCGTCCCCTATCTTACAAGGTCGATAAAGCTCTTCGATACAGGGGTCGAGGTGCCAGAAAGGAGGTTTTTGTCAAATGGAAGGGTTATCCTGAGAAATTCAACTCGTGGGTAAAGACTACCGATATATCGGTAATATGATTCGCAAGACCTCCTTCTCCATCACGCTTACCAGCAATGCGTCCATGGATCGCTTTTCTGACAACACCATCTCGCGATTCTCCAATTAATTGCCCGAAAGATTGGTGCTGGAGGGTGAGTGGGAGGTGGCCCTTACTAATCTGAGATATCCCCTTCGGTTTCATAATTAAAGTTCCAACCACACACTCAGTGTTACTCACAAGACCTACTATGGAGACGGGATGTACCCCGTGTATGCCTCTTTCACCGTGAAGCTTCCAAACGTCATAGAAAAGGAGAGCGTGCAGCTTTTGTCTGCCATACACAAGAGCATTGGAAACGAAATCAATGTTCAACAATTCTTTTTTGCCAAAGACGCCAGGGTAAACGTGTACCGAGCCGCCATCGAAAAGGAGGAGGTAGCCGCCGAAAAAGAAAAAACCGGTAAGGAAACCACATTGCCTCAAATATCCGTCTCAAACGTCCTTCCAGAAGAAATCGTTACCCCTCATTAATTAACACCGGTTTCCTCCTCTGTTTCTATTGGGTCAGATGCAGAATCTACTCCTGCAGACATTCAGCTCAGCGACCACCCGCCCAAAAATAAGAAGAAGAAAGCGAATGACGAGAAATTAGGAAATTCAGATGTTATGGAAGGGTAAATGAAAGATCAGTTATCGCGACAAACAAAACACGTCGCGCCGTAGCATATAGGCTATCCGTCACACACAAGGTTAACCCGCACTAATTTCAAACTCCCACACCAAAACATAAACAAAGGGATGAAAACAAACATGGAACATCAAAACAAACACATAACACAAAACCAACGCTAAATGGCAGTGAAAATGGAAACACTGGGATAACTAATCAAAAGGTTTCATTTGGGAAATATGGGCTCGTCTTTCTCTACCGGTGGTTGGATCCTTGAGGCGAACAGCTACATTTTTATAAATCCTCACGATCTCATGGGGACCTACGTATCTCGGGGCTAACTTTGCCGAATAGACCTTCTGTTTAGAACTAAGGGGATGGAACTTACACATCACTCGCTGGCCTATAGCGTATGGAGAGGGCTTTTTACCTTTATCATACAGCTTTCTAACAAGAATGTTAGCCCGTTGCAAATTACGACATGCTTGCTGCCAATTCTTCCGGGTGGTCACTGCAGAAAATTCCTGAGGCAACAAATCATCAAAATGCCGCAAATTAGACATCGGTGAACTTCGAGAATAGGCTGACATAACGCTAGACGGGGTCGTAGAATGTGACTCATGGCGGGCAGAATTAAACGCTACCTGCAAACGCGACAGATTGGAATCCCATTTAGAGTGGTTGTTATAATGCAAGGCAAGTAAGGCGGATTTTAAATTCCTATTGAACCTTTGGGCATGAGACGGACAAAGGTAAAAAGGAGTAGTGGCAAAGACTTTAATACACCAGTTGAAACAAAAATTTTAAAAGCCGCAGAGGTGAATTGCATACCATTATCGGTCACTAGGAAATTCGGAGCACCGAACGAGGCAAAAACCCCAAGAGGAACCTTATTAGCATTCCGCGATGTAGCGTTAGGAATAGAACATAACCACACAAACTTGGAGAATATATCAATTATTACTAATACATAAGTATTTCCCTGGGTAGAACGCGCAAAAGGACCCGCAAAGTCTACAAATAGTTTCTGCATAGGTTTACTAGAAATTTTGGAGGCCAACCCCTTCCATAATGTGCATTGGGCCGGCTTAGCTATAGCACAAACCCGACAAGCTCTAACGCGTGCCGTAATATCTTTATTCAACCCCATCCAAAAAAAATTGTTCACGAATCTTAAACTTTGTCTTGGCGATGCCTAAATGACCACCAACACTCGAAGCATAGAAGTACTAAAAAACCATAGGCACCAAAGCAGTAGGCAATGCTATTTTGTCGGTACCATCCTACGTGGCACGCGTAAGCAAAACACGGTTTTTAAACGGAACGGGGGCACCTGCTTACCAGTCTCAAGCTGCTTTATGATACCAGACACCTTCGGATCACGACGGTGATGCTCCGATATGCTAGTAAAAAAATTGTAGTTAAGGCGTCTGCTACACAAATGTCTACACCATGTATATGAACTGGCCTAAATTTCAACGCGTCGATGCGTACGCCCCAGCGAGCAAGTCGACCTGTTGATCTGGGCGTCCCAAGCGCCAGCGTGAGGGCCTGATTATCACATTCAAGTGTGAATTCCACATGTTCAAGATATTGGCGATACCTTTCCAACCCAGATATTACGGCAAGCGTCTCCAATTCGTATACAGAAGACTTGCGTTCTGCCTCGGTCAAAGTACGCGAAGCGTAATATATAGCTTGACGACCTTCGGGAAAATCTTGTAAAAGTACAGCCTCTAACGAAACTTTGCTGGAGTCGGTCTGGAGAACAAAGCGTTGACCAAAATCAGCAAAAGCTCACACTGGAGGATTAGCATTCGCTGTTTTCAGATTTTCGAAAGCACGCTGCTGGTCATCTGTCCACACGAACGGCACACCCTTGCGCCGAAGGCGATTCAGTGGCTCCGCCCGAGCAGCAAAGTCGGGGTTAAACTTGCTAAAGAAGATGGCCATGGGGATAAAGGGAGCTAACGCGCGTAAATTACACGGAGGAGGGAAATTCAGAACGACTTTCGTTCGGTCAGGGTCCACAATGATGCCAGCCGGAGACACTAAATGACCCAGGAAAGAAATCTGTGAAGTCGCGAAGGTACACTTTCCCTTTTATATGTGAGACCAGCACTTTCAAAACGCGAGAATACCACCCGGACATAATCACAATGAGAAACAAAATCATGAGCGTAAACTACATCATCCAAATAATGATACACATATTGGAATTTAATATCTGAAAATAAGTTATGCAACAAACGGGACAGAACTTGTGCACCAGTAGCAATCCCATGTGGCACTCGCTGGAACTAGTACAGCCTCCAGGGCGTGGAAAATGCAGTTATATGTGTAGACGACTCCGCAAGAGGAATTTGAAAATAAGCATTTTTGAGATCCAGGACTGTGAACACCCTTGCTCCCGATAGATATTGGGCGGCCGTATGAAGATCTGAAGTGGGTTGGGCTTCGACTCGTATTTTTGTTCAGTCTACGGTAGTCTACGACGGGTCGAAAATCCTTTTCACCTTTCGGAACCAAGAAAATGGGACTACTGTATGCAGAGGTAGATGGTCGAATGGTTCCCTTGGCTAACATATCGTCAATTTTGGCTTTCAACACCACCATCTTAGGTGGAGTCAGATGGTATGGTGATTAACAGGGGTGTTATCGATAAGTTCAATGTGGTACGCGGTCAAATTAGTAAGACCTGGCTTATCGGAAAACAACTTCCCATATCGGGACCAGAGGTGTTCCATACTCCTACTCTTCTCTGGAGTTAAATGGGACAACTGACCGTGCATCGGAGCTACTTCTTGCAACAAACTCTCACTCCTAACCAACGACTCCGAATGAGAGCTGAAAGTGCGCCAAAATGGAATATCCACATACGGGGCGAAAGCAAATAATATTTGGTGCAAACGGAAATCCAAACTCATTCCCACACGAGCCATAAAATCGGCCACTAAAATAAAATTATAAGGGAGGTCCAAAAAGCACGCACTAATAATGTTTCCAAGTCAAACGGGGAAAACGATTTGCAAAAAGAACCCTCGCTTTGACCTCAAATATCTGACCTGTAACGGACACGCACTGGACTTGGCATGAGTCGAACTTACTAGAACAATTGAGTAATGATTTATTCAAAAATCGTTCGTGAACTAAAGAACAGGTGCTTCCTGTAACTAATGAAGCCAATACAGGTTGTTTATCAACAATGACCTGAACCACTGGTTTTGAATCGAAGGCGACGCCAGTTATGCGACGCATAGGCGGTACACATGCCCCAGCTTGTAGTATCTCCTGGCGTCAAATGGGGCGTACATTAGGTCGTTTTGCACCTGAAGACAATGCTACACTAGAGCGAATACCGCGTGACAGATTACATTGACGCACAAGATTATCAAAAGCACCACAACGAAAACACGTTCGTGAACGTTAGGCGTATTTCGTACCTTGAGATAGCGTGACACTACCCCTCGTATTCTGCTGCAACACACGTGGAGGCGGGCGCAACACATCTATGTCCTAGCATTATCCGCCAGAGCTTGTTCTGTCAAAAGAGGCAAAAATGATTCAAACTCTACAAATGTAGTAGGTCTAGAAGAAAATATCAAGGCCGAAAGCACCTCAGGCGTCAAAGCGGACAAAATTACGTCACATACCTGTTTTCCACTATCAGGTAGTGGCAATAATCGGGAAAAACACTTAACCCTAAGCATATTATCCGCAAAGGACTCATTGAAAGCTTTTGGTTCAAGATAGTGATCACGTTTAAGATTTATTAATGCACGGCGTGGTATAAACGCATCCAAAACGCCCTGGTGGAATGCGCGTAATGGAGGAGAAACGTGTTTGACTAGCAACAACAAGTTCAATATAACTCACTTTGCCCTCGCGGAAATGACCTCTAGGAGTAGCGGCTCAGTTACGTCACATAACAAGGCACAGTTTCCGCCTGCATTACAAACTTCAGGAAATCGAGAGCAGAATTACCATCAACCACTTCGAAATCCAACAGAGATTCTACGTACCGTTATAACGGGTGAGGCAATTTGAGAGGCTTGAAAGCCGAATTTGAATTTACCGGAGAAAGGACCATATCACTGTCGGGCGGCGAGACGTCATCACTACTACCTTGCGGCAACCGGTCTATCAAGTTAGCAAATTCTGCCCGTAACTTTGACAATGGCATGGCAAAATTAAGATTAGGAAAATACCTCTGAAAATAATGAATACGCTGGACATAATGGTTTTCACGGGCCGTTATTCTTCTAACCTGATGTTTCGATAAGCCACTCTCGGCCTCATAGTCAGACAATAATTCCATAAATTCCATCAAGGCCTTTTCACATAAAGATAGGGAATCCACAATTAATGGATGATTATCTGATAACTTAACTGTAGAATTGTCTCGTACCCTACGAAGTGCTTCCAAAATGGAGGGCATATCTGCTGACACCAAATAATAACCACCACGAGCACACAACTCAAATAAAAGTTCCGGTTTACGCAAATATGCCATGTCCACCATGGCGGCCATAATGACTTGAAGCATCTAGAAATTAAACCGGAAATACTCGATTTAGTACCACGCTCTGCTACCAGACTGCACCAGAACTTAAATTGACTTCTCCTATTTACAAATAGATTTTGGTCTGTACAATAATTTCATGACAACGAACATAAAACGTTCTTGAAAATAGAACATTTGTTTCTATATAAAAGTAGATTGAACAGTATTGAATGTCCTTCAGCTTTATGAGAACGAACGAACAGATTTGAATGTCCTTCAACTTCATGAGAATGAACAGTTTTAAAAATGTCCTTCACAATTCACACCGCTTGCTGTGGCGAGCCCTAAATCCCAACTACCTCGCTCCAAGCATGGTGCCCAGCTTCGGCCTTCCGATAGTGACGGTGGTGCAGGCAAACACTAAACAAAACACAATATGTCAATACCACCGCCCCTATAGGGAAGTCTGACAATTACGTGCAAATCGGTACAAATGAATATGCTATTTTAGTAATACTTGTTATACATTATTCATTGTGATTTAGGGGTGAACTGTCCACACACATAACAAAAGTTATTTGCATCATTAGTACATTTCCTAAGCCTGCTCTTATTCATATTTGTAACCTTTCATTAGCACCGCGAATAAACTACACCACACTTTCACAGCTGAATATGAACTGAAAGATAAATCCAACACAGATGAAAACCAGACCACCCAGAGGAGCACTCAAGCTAACACATCTGTTTATTTACTCAGGAGGAGAGGAGCGTGATAAAGGGGGGTTATCTGTGAACCTAAGGGCTGAAGGTAGGAATATTTTCCAATAGAGAACACAAAATAAGATGTATTCAGGTCTTCATGATACGTTATGAAATTCTGCATCAGTAGTTTATGTCGACTTATTTATTTTGAGTTGGACACAACCATGTACATACGATTTCCTGTAAAGACGCAACGGAGTAAGTGGGGTACATCGGCGAAAAGTGAAGATTTTAGCTTCGGTTTTCTGAGGGTTCAATGAGATTGCCAAGTGCTGAACCATTGGGTTAGGCGATCTAACGGGAGCTGTACTGCTTGTTGTGCGTGCTGGAGAATAATATAGTACTGTGTCATCAGCGTAAAGAGCTAAAGAAGTCGGAGCTAAGTCAGGAATATCAGAAATGTATATATTAAGTAGAGTCGGGGCGAGGATAGAACCCTGTAGGACACCTGCGGTAATATTACGTGGGGATGAAAGCTTTCCACCAATGCGTACTGAAAAGGTGCGGCCGTAGAAAAAACTGTGGATTAGATGAGATAAGTAGGAAGACCGATGCGGTAGACCTTAAGCAGCAAACCATCATGCCAAACCCTGTCCAATGCCTGTGCCACATAAAGGAAGACAGCCGTGGTATACTGATGGGCCTCGAAGCCGTGAACAATTGACTGAGTTAACAGTAAAAGCTGATGGGTAGTGGAATGTTTGTGACGAAATCCAAATTGATAAGGCGGAAGAACTTGGTTATGGTTAAGGTAGGACTGAAGACGGCGATGAATTACTTTTTCAATCAGCTTGGAGAGGGTCGGCAGCAGACTTATAGGACGATAGCTTTTGGGGAGGTGTTTATTGGGCTTATGGAAGACTGCTATATGGGCAAACTTCCAGGTGCGAGGAAAATCGCCGAGGCGTAGACAGGAATTTGAGGATGGACGACAAGTATGCAACTGTTTTTTTTTTGTGAGCTTCTTGATAACAATGTTAGGAACCAAATCGTGCCCGGGAGATTTCTTAAGGGGAAGGGCTCGAATAAGGGAAGATAGTTCCCGTGGGCTTGTAAATGAAATCCTTTGTGAAACTGTGGGTCCAGTGCGATAGGTATGTAGCTCCTTTTCCACATCTGCAATAGTCTCATCATTGGCTGATATGGGAAGTGCAAACACACGCTCATATTAATTGGCCAAAATTTCACACTTGGTGGGAATATCTGTAAACAGTGTATCACCTGCAGACAGCGCTGGTACAACAGTCGGCTCACGAAGAACAGGTTTGGTGGCCTCCCACAGCGTGTGGTCACAAGGAGAGAGTGACGCAAGATAGCGCTCATAGGACTCTAGAAGATGTCGCTCCAGCTCCAGTTTCACCCGTCGAATGAGTCCGTTGAGCTTAGGACGGAGCCAGGGTTGTCGGTCCTGTTGCCACTGTCGACAAACATGGTGTTTTTCTCGGATGAGACTTAAAATGAATGGGGGTAAGAAGGGGGAAGAATGATGTCTTCTATGTGGAGAAGTGGAAAGTCGGGTGCAGCTGCAAATGGTGTCAGTGAAGCGCTGTATCGCGAGATCCACATCGTGTTTAGTGGCAGGGTGGTACGAACTGGTGAGTGTTGCATCCAAATGAGACTGGAATGTTTCCCAATGAATGTAACCGTTGAGCAGCCTAGGAGCTAATTGGTGGAAGGCAGGTGGAATAGACAAGGTGACTATCACCGGGCAATGATCAGAATGAAGCTCTGGAATGGAAGAAACAAAAGCGGGCAGGTTTAGATTACGGTGTATACCGATATCTAGAATATCAGGCGCAATTAAGGGATTGGAAGGAAAATGAGTAGGATCTTCGGGTGCCAATATCGATAGACCATAATTAGCAAGGGCTGTAGACAGAAGTCGGCCATTTGGATTTGTCGTTCGGCATCTCCAGGAGGAATACTTACAGTTGAGGTCACCTAGAAGAAGAGTGTTTTCCCCGCAGGAAAGAGAAGTGAGAGATATGTAATATTCAGCCGGCAATTCGGTGGTTTGTATGCGCTAAGAATGACAAGGTCACCACCGTCTGCACAATAGAGTTTAATACCCACCACTTCCAAATTGGCCACATGTGGGAGAAATATCTCGCTGTGACTCACAGAACGTCGGATGAGAAGAGCCACTCCACCGGATGCTTTATCTGCGTAACGGTCCTGCCGGTAAATGACGTAACCAGGAACAGTGAAATTCTCATTGGGAAGAAAACGTGACTCCGTTACACAAGCTATATCAACATTGTAATGCGTAAGAAATGCTATGAAGGAGGAACGTTTAAACCGAAGACCATTTGAATTCCAATTCAGGAGAGTGAGCTGACGTAGAGATGACAAATTATGGGTGGCCATTGTGTAAGATTGGAGAAAAAGGGAACGAAGAACCTGCAGCAGTTGCGGGAGATCTGGAGAAAGCAGATTGCACAGAAGGGTACCTAGCAGTGCAGATGCAGATTCCTCTGGTGAAGAAATTGTAGAACGTCCTTGAGAGGGAGGTGAACGCTCAGTCAGTACCTGTGAATAAGTCCGTGATTTCGGAGAAGGAACAGTTGCAGAAGGACTATGTCGTGCTGGTTGTTGCTGTTGTGGACGCTGTACTTGTTGTTGCTGAAGCAATGGCTGCTGTTGAGAAGCTGAGGTTGGTTGCTGTGAATTGTGACGGGATGGTATTGCCTGCTGCTGAAAGCGCCGAGACTGTCGTGCCTTCAGCTGTAAGTAATGAGAACAACCGCGATAGTTGGCCGGAGATCTTGTTGGCAATTTATACTTTGAGCTGGTGTAGTAGAGGGCTTCGTGCACTGAGAAAAGTGATGGTTGCCTGTGCAGCGAACATATCGGGGCTCTAGGTGGCAGCAAGTTTTTGTGTGTCCATAGTTTTGGCAGTTACTACACTGAGGCAGTTCCATATTGTGTCGGCGATGTTCTACTTTGACTACGATATACAGTAGTCAGGATAGATTAAGAATATGTTTACGTTGGTCATTGTTAAGGAGGTCAACCACACAGATAGGCATCGGTGCCTTGTTCTTACGTAGTAAACGTGTAACTTTACGAACAGGGAAGTTCTGAGCACAAAGTTCATCATAAATCTCTTGGTCACTGAGGGAGCACGGTAGGTAGGGTATGATGACTGAAAAAAGTTTGTCTGAAGGGTTGTGAAATGTTAAGTATTCATGCTTAATTGATGTCAAGTACGAGGTAAGGTTGCGGTAGTCTGTGGACGTCGAAGTGTAGACCTTAAGATTGGCTCCCCGTAGCTCAGTGTGAAATTCAGGTACAACAAATTTTTTACATCTTTTAGTAGCAGTTGATAATTGGGCACATTGCTAACACATATAGGAGGGATTTTCTCTTTCTGGGAGATGGAGGCTGTGTCAGAAGAATCGTGGTCTGGAGCTTCACTTAAAGGATTGAAGCGATTAGATGTAGGAATTGGGTATGCATAGCGTGAGAGAGTAGGTTGTTTGGAAACAGAGGCAGTGAATCTGCGTTTATTTTTTTGTGAACCCTGGGTGAGAGAGGGCTGCGAGCGTTAGCTGCGCTCTAAACAGTCAAATGGGGCACAATCTGCCATTTAATCACCGTCGTGCTGCACGGAGTTATTTAGTGTATTAAGAGGCTGAATTGAGTGAAGTTGAGATGGTCGTAGTATTGGTTTACTTACTGTATTATCCCCGGTAGCAGAAGACAGTTGAGATTGATAGTGCTGATTAGATGACGTTAGTTGTAGCATAGAATTGGAGCTATCCGGAAGTTCGTGTCGTTGTTTAATACATTTAGCGCTGAATATAATATTCTGCCGGTACCATCCGTTTGTAGTGCCATGTAGATATATGATATATAGCAATGAACAATACACAAAAGCGAGCTGACACAGCTAACTACAAACACACGTGATTTGTAAGCAGAGCGTTCAGAGACAACCTTCGCGCTCGCAGTTCATTTATCTTCCGGCGTCCAAAGTGGCTGAAACTTTGGTGAGTGACTTGTCAACAGATGAACATTGAAATGCACTGGCTTTTATTTATGAGTGCCGGGGTCTTCATGTTGGGTTCGGAAACTTTTCAGACTACGCTCGTAGCTCCTTCTGTAAACGTTTAGCTTGAAAACATGAAAAGCTATAAAAACAAGCCCCGGTAGGTGTGGTTTGAATACCAGGTAGATAACACATTCTGCATGGGTTTTTTTTTCAAACGAATGAGCGTTTTTTAATCATATTTTCACATTGACTGCAAAAGTGAAATTGGTTCTGGCGTACCATATCAGAATTCTTTTGCAATTCAGGATTTTGCGTTTTGAACGTTTTTCGTAATGTACGTCCGGTAGTAATATTACTTTATGTTTATCATTAGCTTATAATGTCAACTTTATTACTTAAAATGTGAAAGAATATAAATAGAGTTATGTTTATATTTTATAATTCTATATTTATATTAATTTACATTTACTAATATCTGCTAACTGTATCCACCTTAACTTATCCACAAAAATGTTCCTTTCTCTTAAAATTAATAACTGCAAAGGATAAAGATTCTTCATAGATCCTTCTAAAAAGGTCTCAAGGGCACTGGGAGGCTATTTTTACCCAGACAAGGCAAATATTTACCAATATTAAATTTTGAATATTAAAGAAAACTAAACATTATCAGAAATTGAAATTCGGTATGATAACTGTATAAGAATGTGTAAATTTAACTACTGTATAATATTTAAATTACGTTCACATGGGTCCATGCAAAAGGGGCATAAATCACACCGTGATTGCACCCTATATTTGAGGTGCCATTTACTTGTAGGAATTTAAAGCTACATGCCCCAAGTTTTATCCTAAACAACATAAGATACAGTTTTATAATATCGGGTAAATGAAAATCACATATAGTTTATACTATGTACATGAAAAATGAAATAGTTTTGAGTAAAAAAAAGAATAATACTTTCAAGGACTGAATATTTGTTTTCATCCATTTTATAAATCACATGAATATAAATGTTAGCCGAATGTTTTCAAGAAACATTGGCAAATAACCAATAAAAACTTTTTGTCAATATCTTTTATAGCTTTTGAGAAACATGCACCTAAATTATGAAAAATCAAGGTTTTGACTTTAATACCAGCTGACAACCTATGTTATATATCATTTAGAAGCTGAAGAATTATATAATTTTTAACATTACAAAAAATGGATTTTTCTTAAAAATATCGACCTCCCAGTGCCTTTAAGGGTGTTTTAGTTCATAATGGAATCCTTCGTCCTTCCATTCCTGAAGCCCTTTTAAAGGACATATGAAAATGTTAGGATTGCTACAAAAACTACAAAAGACAGCTTGTGTGTGGAGAATTGAAGTTGATTGGGCTATTACTTTGCCAGTGGGCTGGCTTAACAAGGTTTCATCCTTGTATGAATGATATAGCAAAGCTAAGTCAGAGCACTGGGAAAGAGAGCATTGGCTACATTCCTACCCCTCCATGTAAAATTAAATATAATGAACCAATCTGTAAAAACTCTAGATAAAAGCAGTGCTTTAAATACCTTTGTATTACCTTTCCTTCATATCATTTGAAAAAGTTGAAGCTGGTGTACTTGTTGGGTCAAGAGTTCTAAAACTGGTTAATGGACAATCAGTTGGAGAACACTATGAGTAGAAAAGTGAAGGATGCCTAAAATGCTTTCGGAAATTTGGCTTTTAATTTCCTTGGAGGTAAAAACGGATTCAAATTATGTTACAATATTGAAACTGGTACCACGAAATTTAAAAAAAGGTAACAACAAGATTGCCAAAGCACAATCTCTTCATTCGCATTTAAATTATTTCATAGTAATTTAGGAGATTGAAGCGAAGAGCAGAGCGAAAAATTTCACCAGGTTATAAAAAATACGAAAAACAGAAAAAGTATAAACAAACTGATAAATCGGCCGTAGTAGATCATTTTTCGTCATTAAGCCATGAAATAAATCAGAAGTTAAATTTTTAAAGTAATTAAATGGTCCAATAGGTTTAATAGATTGGGAAAAAATATTCATTTTAGAAAATAAACAACGCGTACTGAATTTTGAAATACCGGTAGTTGATTCTTTTTTTTTAAGTTTACTTCATTTTCAGATTTTGGTAGTAATTGCAAAAACATAGTGGCCTGTGACAGTTTCGTTGATATTTGATGACTGAGGATGTAGACAAAGGTTAACGAAATCGATCTCATCAATTAATAAGAAAAATTTACACCAGTTTCTTTGCTTTTGTTGCAATAGTTATATTTGTGTCACATTTTTATTATTCATTTTGGTTAGGAAACAATCACATTGCGGTAGGTAATAATACACAATGTTAAAACTGCAGTGACCGCTGGGTTGCTTGCGAGTTGTTACATAAGTGCTTATTTCCTTCACTTTCTCCGTAATTCGATCCAAGGTCTCCTCAGGCTAGAGTGACTAATATCCGCCTCGTGAACCTGGGTAGTCTGTCAACACTTCGTTACTCTTCTCTATAACACAGTGTAACCTCCCAGCTGTTTTAGGCCTCCCGCAACATGAACAAAACGTTCCAAGACCTTGAGAATGTAAATAAGAGTAATTGTTAGTCCTGTAGTCCATCTAAAAGAAACTTCGTCTGTATCAAAATACTGTATCGTTATGTGTACGCGCTCTTGTGTATACCGTGTTCCTCTTGTAAAGCATCTGATAACGTGAACACCTGCTATACCACTTCAAAAGTAAAAGGCCAACGGTCAAGCGGAGCGCTGTTGCCAAGCGTAGTACGTGCACCTGCACAGGTTCCATAAATGAGGGCTGTTCAATAAAGAATGATCATAATTTTTTAAGAACATAATTTTTCGGACTAACATTCAATGTTATTATATTATATTCTGTTATATTCTGTAGTAGTTTTATTGTTGGTACTCCTGGTTCCCGCCTGTGAGAACCAGGTAAATTCAGACATGTTCAGTATTGCCTATCGCTGCAATGGAGGTAATACGAGTGGAACAATATGCGGGTTTGAAATTCTGCTTTCGTCTCAACAAATCTTCAGTTGATGTCTACACAATGTTACAGGAGGTCTATGGAGAGTCTGTTCTTCCCTACAGCACAGCTCGAAGGTGGTTTATAATATTTAAAGAGGGGAGACAATCAATTTCAAAGGAAGGTGGACCCGGTGCTCCAGTTACTGCTCTTATCGAAGAAAACATCAACACTACTGCTGCCGTTGTGAGACAGGATTGACGAATTACCTTAAGATCACTTTCTCAAATACTAAACATTTCACTGGGTGCCATCCACATGTTCGTGACAGAAACATTACACATAAGACGCGTTTGTGCGTGATAGGTTCCAAGACTGTTGATTCCCGAAAACAAGGACGTTCGCATGCAGGTCTGCATGTAGTTAAAGTTGATGTTAGTGGCAGATCCAGAGTTTCATTCAAACGTAATCACTGCTGATGAAACTTATCTCCATCATTTTGATCCTGAGAGCAAACAGCAAAGCTCAGTGTGGAAATCCCCTCCATATTCAAGCCCCCAAAAAGCAAAATGGGTGCTTCTGCTGGGAAAGTTATGGTCATCTCATTCTTTGATATTCATGGAGTGATTTATCAGCATGTTGTACATGCACACACATCAGTAACTGGAAATACTACAGGGATGTCCCGAAAACATTGCAAGTCCATATCAGGCGCAAAAGACCACATTTCTGTGAGGCAGACTGGATGCTGCACCACGATAATACGCGGCCGCATATTGCCAATGTTGTTGCTGAATATCTTGAAAAAATCAAATTTGAGTGCTTACCTTACCGTCCTTATAGCTTGTATTTAGTCTCATATGACTTTTTTCTATTCCCTAACTTGAGGAAATGCCTTCGTGGGAGGTACTCTATCATCAGAAGTGGTGGTGAAGACTGCGGAGGCGATTTTGGAGAATCTCTCAAAACTGGCAGAAACGCTGGGTCAAGTGCATCGCATTCAGGGGAGACTATTTTGAGAAGAACCATCAAAATTATGATGATGAGTAAAGGTAAGTTGTCAAAAAAAATTGTGATCATTCTTTACTGAACAGCCCCCGTACATAAGAGAAGCATTACCCGCCAGCAAATGTTTTGGCTATTCTTCCCGTAATTAAAGAAACATTAAATATTCCTAAAACATTAAGATCTTACCTTGACACACGTTACAGCAGTGAAAAAGCAATCCAGTAGCTCGCTATTCGACTTCATGCATCTTTTCTGGAGATTAAAACACAGGTACCCTCCCTTTTTCTAAGGATGAAGCTGATTCACTACAAATTCGTGACACTCTGTTTAGTTAGTAGGTAGTTAATTTATTCAAATGTTTATCTTGAAAGACCTGAAACCGATGGAGGAATAAGGTTCCTTACAGCATGGTTACAACAGGGGAGAAACTCGCGTCTGTTTTTTCAATATATAATTTACGTTCTCCAACATTAGATAATATCGGATGATGAATGGAATGGGCTGCAGCTTGGAGAAATCCGATTATCGTCTTTCAGAATAAGGGAAAACTACGGAAATAACCTTAACTCACCCCGACCGAGATTCGAAATCTGACCTCTTGAACGTGAGGCAGACACGCTAACACATACGCTACCGAGGTGGGCCACGCGTGAGTGAACGCATCCACATTTATATTTCGTCTACCATGTCATGGCAGGTAGAGTAGACATTGCATTTACTACCGAAAAATTCATACGAAGTTTTGCTAGAAATATACTTTTCAAAGTCCCATATATAGTAAAAAAAAATCGTACAATGGTCCTTGTACGCATGTTCGTCTACAGCATAACTGAAAAAGCAACGTTTAATACAAATATTTAATTGCATTGATAGATTCGACATGAAAAATTCTTTTCCACGGTCGGGATTTGAACCACGGATCTACTGGTTTCCGTCGAGTCGCTCTTACCCATTGAGCTACCATGGCCAATTTGCAGTCCTGACATTAAACACACACACACGACTAGACATTGAAGATATGAATATCAGACCTTCGGTCTCAAGCCAGATCCGTGTTAGGCGCTCTACTGGCAGTGGAGTGTTTTGTAAGGAAGGATAACATGAGGCAGAACATGAGAGTGAAGTTATATATAAGCCAACTGATGTGTTATTATGTGTCTAGAAGCAGCCTCTGGCGTTTTTAGCGCTCTCCAGGATCGATGTCCAACTCACCTGGACCTCGGGTGAGGGAGTTGAAGTTGTGGGAAAGGTTTTTATAGAAGGAACGTGAAAGGGTATGGATGTAGTCTGTTACTGCAGGGATACATATGTAAGGTCGGATAACTAGATTGGGGATGTACCAATGGGAGTCTGTGGCAATTCGGAGGAATCGGGATTGTAGAATTTCAAAGCGGTGTAGGTGAGACTTGGCTGCTTCTCCCCATATTTCACCGTAGTATGTGGTGGATGGCAGGAGTACTTTCTTCTGACATTAAATCCTCCAATTGACTCATATATTTCCCAGGTAAAACACTAGGGGCTCTCGCATCCAAGACATACCGTTTGTGACGAATTGGTCTTGTAAGTATTAGAATCGTAGGTTTCATCATCTCATATAGGTAAAAGTTCATAGATTTGATTGGGGCTATTCCAAGTTAATTTTAATTCCTAATTAAACCGCTTAAACCACTTTCAAGAATTTATAATTATGATAGTGGCCAACTATTCGAACCCATGCAGGAAAATTATTTTCTTGGGGGTAAAATGTAGCATTATATATATTCTTTAGAGAGTGAGGTGAAGCAGCTTTATAGTCCGGTTTAATTTCAAAGAAGTTGATATCGAGGATTGCAGGACCTTAGAATATTTCCCACATTCCTTCCTGCAACGTCATAATTCTCTCCCTGCGCCATCCATTTTGCTTTGCACTAACCACCTTACTGCATACTCAGGTGGCACAAGTGTTGACTAGTAACTCGGGCAGCTCCATCGATACAGCTCATGATGGATGGTCCTGATAAAACAATACAAAAAGCAATGCTACTGTGCCTTTGTGGGTTCGTGAAATGAAATGTCCAATTGCACCACTCAAAAAAGTTCTTTATTTCCACCGACTTACAGATGAATACTTGCCAATTACACAGAATTACGTAATGCACATAATTACGATTAACTAGTTCGTCCGTTACAGTTCCACCTGCACTCCCAATTACGTAAACTTCTCCGACGCACGTACGCAGTCCGTCCCCTCACTAGGCGCTCCTCACAGCTCGCCAAGAACTAACTGTCCCCACACATTGCGGCCCCTTTTATAGCAAATCACTGTTTTCTAGAATTCTCTGTCTTCAGTGGATCAACACGAAGGCTTCCGACGGCAGGGGAAGACGGAATAGGCGGCCAGCGACAAGTGACACTTACCTAATCATCAACTCTTGTAGTGACTGAGGTTAATGGGTGGGTGTGGTCCTGAATACTTCACTTCTGACCCTCCTGCTGGCCAGTTCTATAGGGAGTTCCGACGTTCGGGTACCACTGCTCCCTCCTCAAAGCTGGTCGTCCCGAACAGCACCATCATAGCGTGCCAGGTGATCCAGGTGTACCACCAACATCTTCCCTCGGGGAACCTTATGGACGCGGTATACCACGTCGTTAATCCTCTTCACCACCCAGTACGGTCCTTGCCATGGCTGCTGGAGCTTCGGGCAGTGTCCCTTGGTCCGGGTAGGGCGGTACAACCAGACCAGGTCACCTTGCTGGAAACCTTGGCTGTTGGCTTGCCTATCATACGGGGTCTTCATGCAGTCGCTCGCCTTCTGGATGTTCTGGCGAACCATCTCGTGCATGTCGTGGAGATGGTCCACCAGGTCCTCCACATACTCGGTCGCTGGCTGTTTCGCTTCAGGATTGCTCCCAAAACCTAGGTCACAAGGGTGGCGTAACTCTCGGCCGAACATTAAGCTGGCTGGCGTCATCCCCTTGGTGTCGTGAGTTGAGGAGCGGTAGGCCAGAAAGAACAGCGGCACCTTGACGCCCCAGTCTCGCTGATGGCTGGCCACGACCTTCCTCAGGTGTTTCCCTAAGGTCTTGATACACCTTTCGACAACGCCATCCGACTGGGGATGTAGAGGCGTCATGCGGGTCTTGTTCACCCCAAGTCTTTGTAGCGCCTCCATCATCAGGTTGGACTCAAAATTGGTAACCTGATAGCTGTGAAGCTGTAACGGCACCCCAAATCGGCAGAACACTTGCTCCACGTGGCAGTCTGTGATTGTCTTTTCCTCTTGGTTCGGGATGGCATACACATTCAGCCACTTAGTGAAGTGGTCCACGATCACCATCAGGTACTTGTTGCCTCGGTCGGAAACTGGGAACGGTCCAGCAATGTCAACGACGATCCGTTGGAATGGCGCTCCGACGTTATACTACTGCATGCAACCCCGGCTCCTAGTCTGGGGGCCGCGACTCGCCGCGCACACGTGACACTGACGGCACCATCTCTCAGCGTCTGCTCGGAGCCTCAGCCAGTAGTAGCGCTGCCGTAGTTTGTCAATCGTTTGGTTCGCTCCCACGTGTCCTGAAGTACCGGCGTGCACTTCTTCCAAGACGTCCGGGAAATTACTCCGGGGAAGTACCAACTGTTCTCTCTGCGTCTTCCCATCGGGTGATTCCCAAACCCGGCAAGCCCTCTCTGGTCTTTATCGAATCCCATTGGGCCCAGTACGACTTATAGATGCCGCTGCTCGGTGCGATATCCTCCCAGGTTAGTCTCTTCCCTGCCTCCACTTCCCTTAAGAGTGGCCCCAAGTCTGCGTCCGCCAGCTGCTCCCTCCTCAGGCCTGCGCTCTCCCAGTCGTCCGCAGGCACTGCCGTGACTACTCGGACTGCTGCGGCACGCTCCTTCTCTTCCACTCCTGTGCACTGGCCGCACTCTTCTGGAGAGAGTCTTTGGGAGATGGCGTCTGCGTTACCGTGGCTCTTCCCTCCACGATGTTCCGAGGTGAAGTCGTTCTCCTGCAGCATCTGGACCCAACGTGCTGTCTGGCCTTCCAGGTTCCTAAAGTTCAATAGCCAGGTTAGGGCAAAATGGTCAGTCCTCAGGTGGAATGGCTGAACGTACAGGTATTTGTGGAGGTGCTCAATGGTCTTTACTACCGCCAGTAACTCCCGTCGTGTGACGCAGTAGTTCTGTTCTCTGCCTTGGATAGCGACTTGCTGTAGTAGGCTATCAGCCGCTCATGACCGTCCTGGATCTGCGATAGTACACCTCCAATGCAATGGCCGCTGGCTTCGGTGTCCTCAATAAAGACGCCACCCGTTTGTGGAAATCCCAAAATTGGAGCACTGCACAGGGTGTTCTTCAGGTGCTGTAAAGCGTTTTCGGCATCCTCCGTCCACACATAAGGCCGATGTTCCTCTGCCAGGCGGTAGAGCGGTTTTGAGATGTTGGAGAACCCCTTTATGAAGTGGTGGTAATAACTGCGCAGCCCCAGGAAACTGCGCCACTCTTTCTTATGCTTTACGCGAGGCCAAACTCACAGCCTGTGTGTTCTCCGGGTCTGTGGGTACTCCGGTTGCTGAGACTATGTGGCCTAAGTAGTTCACTTCCTTGCAGAAGAGCTGGCTCTTCTTCGCGTTCAGCTTCAATTTGGTCACATGCTGTTTCTGTAGCACCTTACTCAGATTCTCGAGGTGATCTTCAAAAGTCTTCCCGACAATGATGATTTCGTCCAGCGAATAGCAGGTAGGCATCATAAGTCAGCCCTCTCATCACTGACTCCATGAGGCTTTGGAAGGTAGCTGGTACGTTGCAGAGGCCAAAGGGCATAACCGTGAACTACCAGAGCACTCGACACGTCGAGAAAGCGGTCTTCTCCTTGTCTCTTGGGTCTAGAGCTACCTGCCAGTAGCCCGAATGCAGGTCCAGGGTCGAGAACCACTGTGCACCGGCTAGCGTGTCCAGGGTGTCGTCAATCCGGGATCAGGGAAAACAGTCCTTCCGGGTGACAGCGTTCAGCTTCCTGCAGTCTACGCAGTATCGCAGCTCGCCGTTCTTCTTCGTCACCAAGACTACAGGGGAACACCTAGGTCTGTCCGACTCTTCAATCGCTCCCGTGGAGCTCATATCCACCAGCATGTCTCGTTCCGCCCCTTCCTTTGCCAGCGGAACGCGTCTAGGTGGTAGCCGAATTGGCTGGGCGTCCCCGGTGTCGATGGAGTGAAGCACTTTGTCCGTACGGCCGTACGATACGCGCTGGTATCGTCTTAGCAGTTGTCGAAATTTCTCCAGCTGCTCTGCGGTCAGGTGGTCGGCCGCCCCCTCCAGTAAGCCTTCTAGCCGGGGCCCCAGGTGTTGCGTCAGCACCGGCTCCTGCGTCTTGTCGATTGCTGTTACGCTTACCACAGGCACGCACGTTCCCAACTCCGTCCCGGCCTGAACGTCGTGATCGGTGTCCGTTGGATTTAGCAGTCTCACTGGCACCTCCTCACGGCACGGCAGCAGTGCCCTGGCAACACATAGTCCGTACACAGGCGTCTTCTGGTCCAGCATCATGTTCCTGGTTCTCTGGCCCTCCAGTCGCGCCGTCACCACCACCTCACTCCTCGCGGGGACAACCACGTCTTCGTTCAAGACGACCCTGCAAATTCCAAGGCGCTTCTCTGGTTGACGGAGTATAACCTCTTCTCCGTTGAGCCGCAGGACCTTCTTGCCCACGTCGACCGTCACCTCGTGGCTCCTGAGGGCATCCAATCCCAGTATCACCTCCTCAGCCACCTTCGCGACGAACACCTACAGACGTACGGTACTCCTTCCCATGGTCAGCTTCAGCAGGGCCTCCTTTTCTACAGGCAAGGTGTCGCCCGATGCTGTGACAAGCTGGTATGATCGGCCAGGCTTTCTTTTCGGCAAACCCTTCCCCACGTCAGGTCTGATGATGGTCACGGCCGCGCCGGTGTCCACCAGCACGCGGCACGACTTTCCTCTTACCCAACCGTCCGCGATAAGGCTGTCCTCCATACGACGGCTGGCGGCGGGCAGTGTCACTCGATTGGATTGTGGTGATGGCGCCTATATGCCCCTCTCCACGACGGCCCTTACTCATCATCCGGCTGCTCTTTCTGGTGTGGGAAGCCTCTCTGCAGGGGTCCAGGCTTTCCACACCGCCAACACAGGCCCCTAGGTATTCGCCGATGTCCTTCGGCTGGTGTTCTGTCTCCGGCGTAGCGGACACTCCTCGTTCTCGACGTCGGGATAGCTGTTGCCTTGGCCGCCTCCATCCTTAATGCTGCCGTTAGCGCCTTAAGGATTGTTTTATAATCGCCGAGCATTAGGCACTGACGAATCGCCGTGTCCCGTACCCCGTCATCGAAGGTGTAGGCAGCTTCCCGAGGCACGAACTCTGTTGGGAGGCCAACTAGGGCTAGTTGTTCCACTGCCAGGGCGAACTCCTGCAGCGTCTCACCCGGCTGCTGTGACCTTGCCCTTAGCTGGCTGCGGTACGCTGCGTCTAAGCGGTGGTTTCCGAATCGATTCTGCAGGGCCTCCCAGATGTCCTTGGGCGCCGCCGTTGTCTGCATCGCGTTTAGGATTTCCGCGGCACGTCCCTGGAGGCCAGCTATTATCTGTGTGGTCTACTGCTCTGGCGACCATTTGTTGTGCTTGACTACTGCGTCGAACTGGCAGCGGAAGACTTCAAACGTTGACGCGCCGTCATACTTGGGAGGTTTGGCGCGCGCATATGTTGTGTCGCGTCCCAGCGCGTTGGCCTTCAAAACCTTCAGCCTCCTGCTGACGACGTCCTCCACCATGGCATTCAAAAACTTGACGCCGCTGTCGGCCTTTTCCGCCAGGTTGTTTACGCGGTTCGCTAGGTCTTCGACGTCTTCCACCACGGCGCTCAGGGTCTTTGCGTTATATTTGGCCTTTTCCTCTAAATCATTAAGGCGGTCGTCTACTTGACCCATCCGCTTGCCAAGCTTCGCGACGCCATCCCTAACGCCGGCCAACTGTTCCTCAAATTTGGCGGCGAGGACCTCCTATGCCTCCTTCACTTCCGTGGCCAGACTGTCGTTCGCTGCCCTCATCTCTGTGTTCAATTCGGTCTTCATTTCTTCCATCTTCTCGGTGATGTTGTCGTTGGCCGTCTTCATTTGTTTCAACTCTGCAGCCAGGTTGTTATTTGCCGCTTCTGTTTTTGTTGTTAATTCGTTCATCTTCGCGTCCATTTTCTCGGTGATGTTGTCATTCGCCGTCTTCATTTTCCATGTCAGTTCGGCCTTCATTTCCAGCATTTTATTCAAAATCTTTTCCAATGCCGCGTCCATGGTTGTAATGCTCGGTGATGTCGTCCCGGTTGCCAAAACCAGTGTGACTTTGTGGGTTCGTGAAATGAAAGGTCCAATGGCACCACTCAAAACATGTTCTTTACTGTCACCGACTTACAGTTGTACACTTGCTAATTACACAGAATTACGTAAATCATATAATTAAGATTCACCAGTTCGTCCGTTGCAGTTCCACTTGAACTCGCAATTACGCAAACTCCTCCGACGCACGTACGCAGTCCACCCTCGCTCTGGGCGCTCCTCACAGCTCGCCAAGAACTAACGGTCCTCACTCATTGCAGCCCTTTTTATAGGAAAATCACTGTTTTCTAGAAGTCTCTGGCTTCAGTGAATCACCGCGAAGATTCCAGATGGAAGGAGAAGAGGGAACAGGCGGCCACCGACCAGTGACACTTCCCTAATTATCCCCTCAGTTAGTAACTGAGATTAATCGGTAGGTGTGCCCCTGAATAATTCACGTCTGACCCTCCTGCTGGCCAGTTCTATAGGGAGTTCCGACGTTCGGTGACACTACCAATAACATACTCAACATTGAGTTTACCTTCGCGAAGGTAATACGTGTTTTTAGTCCATTTCCAGATTTAGATTTCAAAAATGTTGCTTAAAATGGGAGGTCACGTCACAATGTTTAAACATTATAGATATACATAATCCAGAACGAGTTCGTGTACCAGCCGGCAACACGCGTCATAGGTTGCCTACCCTTGTCCTACACGATCGCTTAAGCAGGAACTTGCACAATGTAAATAGGAAAACATGTTTTACAGTTTATCAGGTCTTAATATCAAAACATCGTGAGATTCAAGCACGAAATTCTGAAAGTGAAAGACATTTTGCAGTGCAAGTAAATTTGAATGATTTGACACGCGACTTAAATTTGTCAAAGGAAGAATCTGAACTTCTAGTTTCCTGTCTCCACAATGGACATTATTGTTCTGATATAAGAGTTACAGAGTTTCGAAATATACGTCAGAAATTTGGAAAGTATGTTTCGTTGGTGGAGAATATATGTTTCTGCATAGATAAAATTAGGCATCGCATCCCATACACCTTTACAGGTATATAAAGTTTACTAATGTTGCGGTATACAACCGCTGACGTCAGTCCCGGGGACAACACGCAGGGATAGTCCGGTTCGCCACACGTAGCTTTAGTTTCATTACAACTACTGTTCCCCAAGCAGGTGGATTTGCCTTCCAGGGAGTGCAAGGTGTTTGATATATTGCGTTAACTGGCTTAAAATTTGCAAAATGTCTTCTCGAGCAGCAAGCTAGGTGAACAGACGATTAGAAATCGACGTTTTGGGAGTTTGCATCTCTCCCATAATCAGGATATTCATTAAATGTTATAACCACAAATGAAACACTGGATATGACACAACTATGAACAAAGACAAAATACTATCAAAATTCACATTACTTAACAAAATACTGTTTTCAGTAAATTAAATGCCAGGTCAGGAGATGGGGTGAGTATAGAAAATTAATAGGGTCAAGAAAGTTAACTGCTTAACTTGATTATCAAGCTGTATAGATCTTTGCTTCAGATTTCCAAGAGGAGCTGAACTGAAATCCAGTATCACTACTAAGCGCGTTCCTTTCAGAAGAAATCGCCAAATCACCTTAATTCTATGCTCCCAGTAATTGTTGCATATTGCCAAGATGGTCGTCTCCTAAGAGTTGGCTCTATGGTTATTATCAAAACAATGCTCTGTCAAACCAGACTCCTTAGGTTGCATTAAAGGCACGCTCTGTCCATGTTCGTTTATTCTGGTAGCGATGGTCTTTTCGGTTTTTCCTATATATTGTCATGAACCCGATCGCAATAGCTCGGCTTGTGTGCACAAAAAGCCTGGAGATAAGGAGTATGCAGGAAGAAATAATGATAGTGCGAGATAAAAGGCCTGCCGGTATCGATAGGGTTACGCTTCTGGAAGGTGATAGAACATCGATTCCTGTTTGGTCCAGAAATATCACGAATTTACGAAAGAGGTATTTAAGGACGTGAAGTCTCGCAAAAGGTTAGTTGTGAAATAAGGGAAGCCAGCTGTGTTGTTGTAATGAGAGCTAAGGATGTAATCTGCTCTCACTGTTTGTTATTGTGATCGACCTTGGTATACTGATGGTGTATGTAACGTAATGCTGCTGTAGTCTATAAGAGTATTTCTACGCAAATGAAGGAGATTTTTAATTTCTCAACTCGGCCTTTTAATTCTACGAATCCACAAATTCGAAATTGGTGTCAGTATGCGGGATGACGACAACTTCACCGAGAAGATGGAAGAAATAAAGACAGAATTAACAACGAACACGGAAGCTGCAAATAGCAATTTGGGCGCGACGATGACCGCTAAGATGACCGACACCAGGAGGAGCAGCCGGAAGAACAATTAAAGACCGGCGTGGCAAGTAGCTCGTCGGCGCCATCACCACCATCCCCTCGAGTGACACAGCGCGCCGTCAGCCGACGGATGGATGACAGCCTCACCGCAGACGGTTGGGTACGAGGAAAGCCGTGCTGCGTGCTCGTAGTCACCGGGGCAGCAATGACCGTCATCAGACCTGACGTAGCCAGGTATTCGCCGTCGAGAAAACCAAGCATACCATAACAGTTTATGACAGCATCGGGTGAAACCTTGACCGTGGATAGGGAGGCCCTGCTGCAGTTGACCTTGGGATGGAGTGCGTGCGTCAGTGGGTGTTCGTCGCGGAGGTGGCTGAGGAGGTGATACTGGGACTGGGTGCCCTCAGGTACCAGGAGCCGACGTTTGATGACAGCAGGAACGTCCTCGGGCTCAATGGAGAAGAGGCCATACTCCGGCAACCCGAAGAACGCCTTGGTATCTGCAGGGTCATCTTGAAGGAAGACGTGGGTCCCCGCGAGAAAGGAGGTGGTAGTGACGGCGCGAATGGAGGGACAGCGGATGAGGAACACTGTTGCCGTGCCGAGAGGTGCCAGTGAGCCTGCTTAACCTAGTGGATATCGACCACGACGTCCATGCCGGAACGGAGATGGTGAAGTGCGAGCCCGTGGTCATCGTGACAGCAATCGCCAAGACACAGGATCCGGTGCCGACGCCACATCTGAGGCCCCGGCTGGAAGGCTTACTGGAGAGGGCGGTTATCCACCTGACCGCATAACAGCTGGAGAAATTTCGACAACTGCTGAGATGACATCAGCGCGTAATCAGCCGAGTTAGAGAATAACTACTACGTCACCCGGCGAGAGTTACTGGCGGTGGTAAAGACCTTGGAGCACTTCCACTGATACCTGTAGGGTCAGCCACTCCACCTAAGGACTGACCACTCCGCCCTAACCTGGCTATTGAGCTTTAAGAACGTGGAAGGCCAGACAGGACGTTGGGTTCAGAGGCTGCAGGAGTACGACTTCACCTCAGAACATCGTAGGGAGAAGAGCCACGGTAACGCAGATGTCATGTCTCGAAGACCCTGTGCCGAGGAGTGCGGCCAGTGTACAAAAGTGGAAGACAAGGAGCGTGCCACTGCAGTCTGAGTAGCCACGTCAGTGCCTGCGGATGGCTGGGATAGCGCAGGCCTGCGGAGGGAGCAGCTAGCGGACGCAGACTTGGGGCCACTCTTAAGAGAAGTGGAGTCAGGCACAAGACCAACCTGGGAGGACATCGCACCGAGGAGCGCCATCTACAAGACGTACTGGGCCCAATGGGATTCACTGAAGACAAGATATGGCGTGCTGTTCCAGTTATGGGAATCAACTGATGGGAAAACGCAGAGGGAGCAGTTGGTACTTCCCCGAAGTAAGGTCCCAGAAGTCTTGGAGGAAGTGCACGCCGGTACTTCAGGAGCACACCTGGGAGCAAACCGAACAATCGAGAAACTTCAACAGCCGTGGCAAGGACAGTACCGGTTCGTGAAGAGGACTAATGACGTGGTCTACCGCATTCAGAAGGTGCCCATAGGGATGATGGTGGTACACCTGGATCGTGTGGCCCGCTACGATTGAGCTGTTTGGGACGACCAGCCTTGAGTTTGGAGCAGTGTCGCGAACCCGATCACGATGGCGCGGCTTGTGTACACAAAAAGCCTGGAGATAAGGAGTATGCAGGAAGAATTAATGATAGCGCGAGATAAAGGACCTACCCGCACCGATATTATTACGCATTTGGAAGGTGATAGAAAACTCGATTCCTGTTTTTACAGAAATATCTCGAATTTACGAAATAGGTATTTAAGGAAGTGACGTCTCGCAAAGAGTTAGTTGTGAAACAGTGTTGTGAAATGAGGGACAGCCAGTTGTGTTGTTGTAACGAGAGCTAAGGATGTAATCTGCTGTCACTGTTTGTTATTGTGATCGACCTTGGTAGACTGATGGAGTATGTAACGTAATCCTGCTGTAATCTATAAGATTATTGCTACGAAAATAAAGGAGATTTTTAATTTCTCAACTCAGTATTTTAATTCCAACAACCCACAAATTCACGTATGGTGTCCCGCATTCACAGGGAATGCAGTATACTCCCGGAACTTTGAAGTCCAGGTTATAATTCACTGGGCTCAACAGATGTTTGTTCTTCAGAGGTCGCTATGGATGGTCCTGATGTATTTGTTGAGAATTCTGCTGATTCTGCCAGATAAATTGCCGGTTAACGGGATGCAGGGTATAGCGGTAGGCTTAATTGACGCTTGCTGTATTACAGTTTTCCCTTTCCTAGTTTTGGTGTTCGAGGCTTCAGCGTCATATTCGAAATGGGCATTTTGACGGAAAAAGAGACTCGGGTGCTGTAATTCCTGTTATAGGTGGCTGAGATCAGATATCGACAAATCTCTGTGGGTCAGTGTATTGAGAACTCCCAGTCGTTGAGATTTATGGTGGAAAATATGACCGTTCAGATATAGATCTGTGTGTGTAGGCTTGCAATATACAGCATGCCCCAGTGTACCGTTGCTGTTTTTTGAAACAAGAATGTCCAGGAGTGGAAGAGTTCCATTCTTCTCCATTTCCATAGTAAAACTGTATTTGAGATCGAAGGCTGTTGAGATGGTCAAGAAAGCAGGTCTTATTTTGGTTTAAAATTGATGATATCTTCTGGGATCTTTTTCGCGGTGTTTCCATCACATCCTTAGCCAGTAGATTGATTAGCCCTTTGGTCACTCCCGGTAGATAACGGATAGATCACTACCGTGCTGCCGTCTACTGGGAGCAAAGCAAACTTAATGCCCCAGTCTACTGACGATATTTCAAAATTCATCATGCGATTTTTATTTTTCAAAATAAGTATTTGGCGCCAAACCATTAAATTTATGACCCATCAATTGTATTAATAATTTAACTTATGAATTTATTTCATTGCTACATGACCAAAACTAGTCTGCCATGGTGACATTTGCATTTTTATGATACTTAATCCTTCTATTCTTTTCGGTTTAAAATCTTTGTTAAAACAATTAATTAAAGCTTGTTAATAATGCGTTTGTAGTAGGTATTAAATCCCTCTTCATTTAGTGGTATATTTATTAATCTGTATATCAAACTATTGCCGCTCCACTTGCGACTTGCACCAGGGAGAAACAGCGTTCTGTTAATCGCTCTTTGGGTAGTGAAGGTGTGAAATCTATTTAAATTCATTGAATAATGAAGTTTCAGTATGGTGATGCATTTTTGTCACGGCAGCAAGTGTACCAATGGAGTAGGAAGTTCGCAGATGGTGTGAATTCAGTGGAAGATGCTGCACGCCCAGGTCAGGCACAACAAGTTGTGACTCCACAGAACATTGCAGCATTTGAAGCCATAGTGAAGGAAAACCACTAAGCGACACTGAATGACAATCCAGCATGTTTACAGATTACTCAGGGTCATCACACCACATTGTGCATGATGTGCTCCAGTTTTACAAAGTGTCTGCAAGATGGGTGCCACGGCAGCTGACTCCTGAAATGAGAGAACGTCGTGTTGAAGCTTGTGTAGAACTTCTTTGGCGCTTTCAGCGGGAAGGTGATGGCTTCCTTGCAAGAATCGTTACTGGGGACGAAACCTTAGTTCACTACCGTCAACCGGAAACGAAGAGAGCGAGCAAGGAATCACGCCATCCCTCATCACCAAAACTAAAGATGTTTCGAACAGAACCATCAGCAGGGAAGGTTATGCTGACTCTCTTTTGGGACGACTAAGGCGTCATTTTGGTGCATTACATGCCAAAAGGGACCACTGTCACCAGTGCATCAAACATCTGCGGCCTCCAATCAAATCGAAGCGACGTGGATTGCTGTCAGCAGGTGTCCTTTTGCAACATGACAATGCAAGTCTCCACACTGTCCGTATCACAGTTTCAACAATCCAATTACAGACCTGCATTTTCAGTGACTTCCTCATACACCATACTCACCAGACCTTGCCCCAAGTGTTTCGATAGGTATGGACCACTCAAAGACACAATGAGAAGAAAGAAATTCCGTGCCGATGAAGAGGTACCTCACGCGGTGCATGATTGGTTGTGCGCACTACCAAAAGCATTTTTTTGTAAAGAAATTTATACATGTTGTAAGCGCTGAAGGATTTGCATTGAGCGTGGGGCGATTGTGTTGAAAAGTGATATAGATTTGTACCACTTCTGCAGAGTAAATAAATAATGTTTTTAAAAAATTAAAGCTTTCATTTTACTCATCCTCGTAAGTATCAGTTTGAGCTGATTTTCTAAAATGCTGAATTTTAATTTATTGTTACTTTTTATTATCTTTAGATCCAGAAATACAAGGCAACCGTTATTTTCAATTCCTTCTATTAACTTTGTAGCTTTATCCTGGAAATTTGTAAGCTTCAAAGCATTACCTATACATAGTAGCTCAAGCATTAGAGTGGCTGGACGGCAACCAGAGAATCCGTCGTTGAAATCCTGGCTATGGAATTGGAATTTTTAGTCTGACTATATCTTTCCATACTTAGCCTACACACGGCCATTGTGAAAGAACAATTAATTTCCAAAAGCTGTTAAGCCAGCCTTTTCGAGTTAGACGTTGTTAAGTCACATAGTTGCCGTATTAGCCGTTTGGTGTTGTCACCCAAGCTCTTTGATCCCAGCTGTTAAACAATTTAAATTAGACATTCAGATATTAGACATTTTTAGACATTCCTCAAATGCGCTTTCAGATCGTTGATCTGTACTTCCCAATACCAGGGCGCTCTGTCATGTCTATTGACAGTTTTTGGCAATACTAAGAAGAAGAAACGATCTATGGATAAAGTCTTAGTCCCTATGCTGTCTATGTCAAACATCTACTGGCCGATAAGGGAGAACATGATGGCACACCAGTTGTTGAAGCTTTTGACTTCAAAGATGCCATTGGCCATGCCCTTGTAAGAAGTGTTACTGAAGTCACTTTAATCCGGGGTGTGTATTTCCAAAGAGGATGTGTACCAGAAGTTCGTCACACAATGTCTTCCTCACTTTATCGTCCCCAGTCTCTTAAGAGGAGAGTAGTGAGGTTGCAAGCCTTACACAAGGTATGTTATAGAGCGAAGAACACCAGATAGACTTCGAAACATTAAGAAGGCAAAATATTACGATGCTCGTTCACTCCTGGAACATCTCACTCAGCCAGAAGATACCACATTTTGTGACACTATGACAAATGGAAGTGATGTAGTAGAGAGGAAGTGATGTTTTGATGACAATGTTGTATGTCAATCCATGAAGTGGATACTGGATTAGTCCATAGTAGAGATGCATTGGTGAAAATAAAGTAATAGTTTATCCATGGCTACGTATTATAACATTGTATAATGGAAAAAATGAAATTAAGAATCAGAAGCTGTTACGTCAAGTGACTTTAGAACTTTTCAACCATTTTAAATTAAAAGTTGTTAAGTCCTAATAATAAAATATTCTGTCACTTATGCTACATATGTAAAACGGTGAGAAATACGTTAACACAATACTATGCATCTTCAAACGGACCCATCACATAAAGTGCTTTCATTTGTATAACTATTTTGGTATTTAAAATTACTTTTGAATACCTTGAGCAGCTCTCCTGTACAATTTTGAAATATTGACTTAGCAACTTCTGCTTCTAACCGCTTCAGTTATATCTACGTAATTTTGACAACTAATCATCGCTTTATACAAACAAAAATAAAATTAATATATCAAATTGAAATTACAAAATTAACTCAATGTAGATTTTCAGGGCATAAAAATTTCAACAAGCAACTTACAAACATTTAGTGACAAAGAGGCTTCCCAACGCGAATCTTAGAAAATTTTATTCTAGAATACTTCGTAGAGGAGCGAGCAGATAAAGCCATGCGAATGCAACATATAGATGTATAATGTTAGTCGCTGTTACATAACAAAAGTTTACCAAAGTACTCGAAATGTAATAATAAATATTAATAGCAAAAATACCCTTTCAGTTGAACTCAAAGTTTTGTTCTCGTTAAGAACTGCGTGAATAAATTACTAACACATTGTTCCTTTTCTTCCTAACTAAATTGCCACTAGTGAGTGAACGCAGCTACAGAAAAGTCGTAAAAAAGATCTCTAGTTATTCTGTGCTCAAGTGAGGTTCATTTTTGAGATTATGAACAGGAAGAGAAGCTTTTGTTATGTATGGCCGCGTCCTCCGTACCTCCCAGTTTTAATGAAACTGATAGCTGCTCACTTCATAAACCTTCTTGCGGCTAAGATACCTTAGTTTCATTTTTGCGTTGAGGTTGTCCGCAAGAAGATGGAGCTCGGTAAAGATTCCTTCTCTCTTCCTTAATCTCTTTTGGACGGGCAAAGTGTGTAATGCGTTAACTTAGACATAAGGAGGAGATAACAAGTTAAGGAATGCCTTTCCTGCTGGCGTTGTTACATTATTTATTGTCTACTGTTAAATTGAAGCAAATTGCTGCTACAGATACGAGCGTTAATGATTGCTTGGCCAATTTATGTCTTTCTACATTCCACTGAACGAGACTGTTTAGTGATAATATATGAAGGTCGTGTTCGGTTCGATTACTGGGGCCGGTCTTCGTGATTCATGAATTTTTTCAGAGTGTTCCAGGTACCTATTATTCTTCCAGATTTCCTGCCCTTTCATTTCACTTCAGTTTTGAAGCAATAACTTCTGCTTCGCGATGTTGCACCAACCTGAAGCTGTAATATTGCTTCGCGATGTTAATTCTTGCTCTCTACTCAAGCTATAAGGAATCTATCTCAGGGTATACGAGAGTGTGCATTATTTAATGAAAGAGTGACACTGATTCTGACTTCGAAACTTTTAACACTTAAGCGGAGAAGTTGCCTAAACTACTATATAAATGTCCGGTATTAAAGTACAGAGTGTATATAACTGAACATCGGGGTTTTAAATCTTTATAATATTTATTACATTAAACTTACAGTTATAAATGATATGCCAAATGAAAAAGCCACTCAAGCAGTTTTACCAAGAGCCTTATAAATGTTCAATGTGACTAGCCTTTGTCACACAACATACATCAAGTCTATAGCCCAGTTCTTCCCAAACGTTGATAAGTGTTCATTCAGTAATTATAGCAACAGCTGCTTAAATCCGGGTTCTTAATTCGGGGACGTCGGCTGGTAGCGGAGGCTTGATGAAGCCCCAAGGGTAAAAATCGCATGGCGTTAGCTCAGGAGGACGTGGAGACCATGCATAGTAGGCCCTGTCATTGGGGTCGTTGCGGCCTTTCCAGCGCTCGGGTATAGTGACGCTCAACCAATCGCGTACTTCGTTTGTTATGCCAGTGAGGTTGCGCACCATTTTGGTGGAAAGTGAAGTTCTCTGACTCATTTTCTTCCAACTGAGGGAATAGCCATTGCTCTAGTGCATCAATGTAAGAAGTGCCAGTTACAGCAGGTTTACGCAAAAAAAAAAGAAAAAAAAAGTTCAAACTTTTCGCCGGGATATGACACAAAAACATTCACTCTAGGGGAATCTCACTGCATTTGTACCATCTCCTGAGGATTTTCTGAGCCCCATGCGCACATTATGAGTGTTAATATGTCCACTAAAGTGAAAGGTCGATTCATCATTGAAGACAACGCGATCTATAAAATCGTCATCGTCATGAAACAACATGTCTTTTGCGAAATTGCCACGTAATCCGTGGTCTGTTGACTTTAAAGCCTGTAGTAGCTGTAAACGGTAAGGACATAGCCGTAAGCGTTTTCTTTCAACTTTCCAAACAGCCGACTCAGGAACATGTAATTCACGACTAGCCTTCCGGATTGATTTCTTTGGGCTTCGAGTGAACGACTCTCTCACTCGCTCAACGGTCTCTTCGCTTACTCTTGGTCGTCGAGGGGAAAAGCACGGTCCAGTGACTTGTGCTAGTTTTCCACCACCCCCTCCGCGAGCACCAACCAGTCATAAGGTTAGGAGTAGCCTGGACGGTTTCTGTACCCCCACCCTACCTGCCAGTTGGTATCGTGCCTTCTGATAATTGGATGACAATATTCTTCCAATGGCCTCCCCTTTTGTAATGACTTTTAGGTTCTAATCCGATGTTGCTACCTTTCTGATACCACTTTAAAACTCACCAGGCGCGACTCTGTGCAAATTGTTTAAGTGACTCGAAATTTGGCTGAAACTAAATTCGCAAAATCAGCATCGCAAGAAACGGATTTTATACCGGAATAGTGGTTTTGAATTTCGATGGGGCTTCCCTCTGTATATGATCCCTAAAGCTCCTTAAAGTTACCTTTATTTAAAGTGACCTCGCATGATTGTGGGAGAAACCGGAGGAGCCAGAGAAAACCCACTCCAGCACCATGGTGTCCACCACATATCTCAATTTGCGAATGCCTGGGATCGAACTCGTGCCCCCTAGATGAGAGCCAAGCGGTCTAACTACTCAGCCATGGCGCGCCAAGTAAATCGTAATTATTTAGATGCTGTGACATGGTAGAACAAACAAGACTTATATCTGTAATCAGCACACTCAAATTAGGACTGATTCACTTGTTTTGTTCCACTAGCAAAACACTTTAGAAGTTAATGTAATATTATTATCATCAATGAATCACAAGCTTCTCACTGGCATTACATCTGATTTATTCTCAACATCATAGACAATTCGTCGTAAGCCTTAAAGACTTTTGTATATTAAACTTGCGAAAATGTGTCAAAATTACTTTGAATTATTAGCTCCTCACTCTCGTTACATCAAGTTTATTCTTTATATCGTACACTATTATTCCGCAAGCCTTAAGAACATTTGTATACGAAATAATATTGACGTTAAATTTGGTGAACAGAATTGCTTGGTGTCTATAATTTTGTAATTTTTAGATAACAGTATTCGGTATCTATTATTATGGTTTCCTATTTTCCTATATTAATATCATTTTTAAAAGCAATAGACATAAAAAATATAGTGCTACCATCTGTGTTCATTCCTAGTTGAAGGAGTTCAGTATATTCTTGTAGATGGCAGGGTGTGTGACTCAATTGGAATAGCAAATCCCTAGGCAGCAGGAAGATTGTGGGTTTGCTGTAATTCGGATGGGAGAAGAAAATATTTTGTGAATAAGATGTTCAAGAGGAGAAAGAGGACGTGAATTTACAAAATCTTAAGATTATTTATCGTAATTACGTTATTCAGAAATAAAAACTTGACGGAAATTCTGTCGCGAAGCCGTTATCTACAATTTCGTGGCTAGTGTACACAAAGGCCCGGCAAATAAAGATAGCTGATATAAAGGACTTGCCAGCATTGATTAAGTTACGCTTCTGGAAGGTGCTAGAGTATTCGGTTTCTTTATTGTTACGTGAGAATTGAGCAGTGTATTTCTACGCAAATAAAGAACATTTAGAAATTCGTGGATTTTTTTTTTTTTTTTTTTTTTTTTTTTTTTTTTTTTTTTTTTTTTTTTTTGCTTGTTCCATTTATACCCCGCCTTTTACTCGGATTTTTTATTCTAGGAACCCACAAAGTCACAATTGGTGTCAGCATTAGAATATAACCCGAAATGAAGGCTGCCTTGGAAAAGGTTTTGGAGAAGAAGATAGAAACGAGGGCCGAACTCACCTGGGAAATGAAAGCGGGAAATGACAACCTCGCTGCGAAAACAGAAACGGCAAATAACAACCTGGCCGCAGAGCTGAAACAAATGAAGGCAGCTAACGACATCACCGAGAAAATGGAAGAAATAAAGGCCGAATTAACAACGAAGACAGAAGCAGCAATTTGCAATTTGGCCACGATAATGACTGCGAGGATGACCGAATTGACCACCGAAATGAAAGCAGCGAATGAGACCCTCGTCGCAAATATTGAAGAGCAGCTGGCCGGCGTAAAGGAGGAAGTCACGGAGCTGGGTGAGCGCATCGAAGACCTGGCGAGCCACGTTAACGACCTGGAGGGAAAGGCCGACAGTAACACCAAGTCCCTGAACGCCTTGGTAGAGGACATCGTCGGCAGGAGATTAAGGGATCTAAGGGTCGGCGCGCCGGGACGCGACACATCTGCGCGAACTAAACCTTCCAAATACCACGGCCCGACAACTTTCGAAGGCTTCCACCGCCAGTTCGACACTGTGGCCAAACACAACCCGTGGTCACCAGAGGAAGAGGCCGTACAGCTAATAGCTAACCTCCACATACGGGCCGCTGATGCAAAGAGCTATTCTATGTATTCAATTTGAAAACTCTTTATTAATTAATAAACTCTTAACGCGGTTCAGACAGCGGGGGTGCCCAAGGACATTTGGGAGGCCCTGGGGAACAGTTTCGGGAGCCACCGTCTAGCCACAACCTACTGCAGTCAGCTAAAACCAAGGTCGCAGTAGCCAGGGGAGACGCTGCAGGAGTACCCCCTGGCAATTGAGCAGCTAGCTAGCAAAGCATTAGTTGACCTCCCACCAGAGTTCGTACCCCGGGAAGCCGCACACACCTTTGTTGACGGGGTACGAGACACCGAGATACTTCAGCTCCTAATGCTCGGCGATTACCAAACCATCCACCTGGAGCTAACGGCAGCATTAAGGATGGAGGCGGCCAAGGTGACGGCTACCCCGACGTCGCGGACCAGAAATATCCACTACACGGGAGACTGAAGACCAGCTAAGGGACGCTAGCGAAGACCAAATGGAGTGTGCTGTGGATGCCGCCAGCCGGCACACACGGAGAGAGATCGCCGATACCAGGAAGAGCAGCTGGAAGAACGAGTAAGGACCGGTGTGGCGAGGGAAACGTCGGCGCCTTCATCACCATCCCCTCCAGTGACACTGCGCGCCGTCAGCCAGCATATGGATGACTGCCATCTCGTGGACGGTTGGGTGAGAGGGAAGCCGTGCCGCGTGCTGGTGGACACCGGGGCAGCCGTGTCCGTCATCAGACCTGACATAGGCAACGGTTTGCCGTCCAGGAAACCAAGCCTGCCCTACCAGATTGTGACGGTATCGGGTGGCACCTTGCCTGTGGAGAACGAAGTCCTATTGAAGTTGACCACGGGACGGAGTGACGTGCGTCTGTCGGTTTTCGTCGTTAATATGGCCGAGGAGGTAATACTGGGAGCTCTCAGGAGCCATGAGGCGACGGTCGACGTCAGTAGGAAGGTCCTGCGGCTCAACGGAGAGATAGTCATACTCCGGCAACCCGAAGAGCGCCTTGGAATCTGCAGGGTCATCTTGAAGGAAGACGTGGTTGTCCCCGCGAGAAGCGAGGTGGTAGTGACGGCGATACTGGAAGGCCAGCGAAACAGGAACATGATGTGGGACCAGAAGATTCCTTTCCACAGGCTATGTGTAGGCAGAATATTATTGCCGTGCCCAGAGGAGGTGCCAGTGAGGTTGCTCAACCTGACGGACACAGATAACGGTATCCAGGCTGGGACGGATTTGGGAACGTGCGAGCTCCTGCTCAGCGTGACAGCAACCGTTATGACCGAGGAGCCGGTGCCGACGCAACAACTGGGGCCCTGGCTGAAAGGCTTACTGGGGAGGGCGGCCGACCATCTGACCACAGAACAGCTTTTGAAATTTCGACAACTGCTGAGACGATGCCAGGGCGTCTTCAGCCGAGGCGCCCGCGACTACGGCCGCTCGGACCGAGTGCTCGAACCCATCGACACCGGAGACGCTAGGCCTATTCAGAAACCACCTAAACGCGTTGCGCTGCCCAATAAAGCGGTGGTACGGGATATACTAGAGGACATGAAATCCAGGGTAGTGATTGAAGAGTCTGACAGCCCTTGGTGTTCCCATGTTGTTCTGGTGACAAAGAAGAACGGCAAGCTACGCTTCTGCTTGGACTACTGGGAAATGAACGCTGTCACCCTGAAGGACTGTTTTCCCTTACCCCGAATTGACGACACCCTGGACACGCTAGCTTGTGCACAGTGGTTCTCGACCCTGGACCTGAAGTCGGGTTACTGGCAAGTGGCTCTAGATCCAAGAGACAAAAAAAAAAGATTGCATTTTCGACAGGTCAAGGACTTTGGCAGTTCACTGTTATGCCCTTTGGCCTCTGCAACGCACCAGGTACCTTCCAACGTCTCATGGAGTGACTGATGAGAGGACTAACTTAGGACGCCTGCTTGCTATACCTGGACGATATCGTCATCGTCGGTAAGACCTTCAAAGACCATCTGGAAAACCTGAGCAAGGTGTTGCAGAGACTGCAGGCGACTAACCCGAAGCTAAACGCAAAGAAGTGCCAGCTCTTCCGCAAGGAAGTCAACTAATTGGGCCACATACACTTACCAACCGGAGTGGACACAGACCCGGAGAAGACACAGGCCGTCAGAGTTTGGCCTCGGCCGAAAGATAAGAGAGAATTGCGCAGTTTCCTGGAGCTGTGCAGTTACTACCGCCGTTTTATCTAGGAGTTCTCAAAGATCGGTAAACCCCTTACCCGCCTGACTGAAAACCATTGGCCCTATGTGTGGACGGAGGACGCCAAAGACGCTTTCCAGCACCTAAAGAAAACCTTGTGCAGTGCTACAATTTTGGGACTTCCACAGCCAGGCGCCACCTTCATTGTGGACACCGACGCCAGTGACCATTGCATTGGAAGCGTCCCATCGCAAATTCAGGACGGCCATGAGCGGCTGATAGTCTACTACAAAAAGACGCTATCCAAGAAAGGGAAGAACTACTGCGTCACCTGGCGAGAGTTACTGGTGGTAGTAAAGGCACTGGAGTACTTCCATAAGCACCTGTATGGTCAGTTATTCCGCCTGTGCGCCGACCACTCCGCCCTAACCTGGCTACTGCGCTTTAGAAACCTGTAAGGCCAGACAGCACGCTGGGTACAGAGGCTGCAGGAGTACGACTTCAACTCGGAAGATCGTAGAGGGAAGAGCTACAGTAGTGCAGACGCCATGTCCCGAAGACCCTGCCCAGAAGAGTGCGGGCAATGCACAAGAGTAGAAGAGATGGAGCGTGCCGCAGCTGTCAGAGTGGTCACTGTAGTGACTGCGAAGGGATGGGATAGCTCAGGCCTGAGGAGGGAGCAGCTGGCGGACGCAGACTTGGGAATACTCTTGAAGGAAGTGGAGGCAGGGACAAGACCCACCTGGGAGGACATCACACCAAGGTGCGTCACCTATAAGTCGTGCTGGACCCAATAAGACTCACTTAAGATCAGAGAGGGCGTGCTGCTCCTGGTATGGAAATCTCCTGATGGGAAGAAGCTTTCTCCGGAGTAAGGTCCCGGAAGTCTTGGAGGAAATGCGCGTCGGTACTTCAGGAGGAGACCTGGGAGCGAACCGGAGGATCGACAAACTTCGGTAGCGCTACTACTGGCTGAGGCTCCGGGCAGATGCTGAGAGGTGGTGCCCTCGATGTCACGCGTACGCGGCGAGTCGCGGTCCCCACACTAGGAGCCGGGGTAGCATGCAGCAGTACAACGTCGGAGCGTCATTCGAAAGTATCGCCGTCAACATAGCTGGACCATTGCCAGTATCCGACCGAGGCAACAACTACCTGATGGTGGTCGTGGACTACTTCAAAAAGTGGCCGGAGGTATATGCCATCCTGAACCAGGAGGCTAAGACAATCACAGAAGCCTCTTGGATTAAGTTTTATGCCGATTAGGGGTACGTTAGAGCTCCACGGCGTCCAGGGCACCAATTTTGATTCCAACGTAGTGAAGGAGGCACTAGAGGCACTAGAAAGTCTTTGGTTATGAAGACCCGCACAACGCCCCTACACCCGCAGTCGGAGGGCATGGTGGAGGGATACATCAAGACCCTAGAAGAACAACTGAGGAAGGTCGTGGCTAGCCATCAGCCAGACTGGGACAGAGACAGAGACTGCCACTGATCTTGGTGGTCTACTGCTCGTCAACACACAGCATCACTGGGATGACGCCAGCCAGCTTAATGGTCGGCTGAGAGTTACGCCACGTTGTGACCTGGCCTTTGGAAGCCCCCAGGACGCAAAAGATCCAGCAACCGAGTAGGTGGATAACCTGGTGGACCACCTCCAATACATGCATCAGATGGCTCGTCAGTACATCCAGAAGGCGAGCGACCGCATGAAGACCCGATACGACAGGCATGCCAAGAGCCAAGGGTTCTAGCAGGGGTACTGGTCTGGTTGTATCGCTCTACTCGGACCAAGGGACGCTGCCCGTATCTTCAGCATTCGTGGCAAGGACCGTACCGGATGGTGAAGAGGATTAGCGGTGTGGTCTACCGCATCCAGATGGGAGATGCTAGTTGTACACCTGAATCGTCTGGCTCGCTACGATGGTGCTGTTCGGGACGACCAGGCTTGAGTAGGGGGTAGTGTCGCGAAGCCGTTATCTATGATAGCGCGGCCAGTGTACACAAAGGGCAGGCAAATAAAGATAGCTGAGAAGATGGAGTTCATATTTTAGTATTAGCGGGTTGATCTTCTAATCCCAGTTATGCTTTATTAGGGTTTTGCGTGCCGTGGTCCAAAAATATTCAAATGATAAGGCATTAGACTTAATTTTATTATGTTTTAATTTTTAGGTTAGTTGTTATTCATTACTTGATTCCGTTACTATCAGAAAGGTGTAAGACTTTTTAACTTTTGTGTTTAGCTTTATGAAATGTTTAGTTCGTTTCCCAGACGTCGTAATCAAAACCGGTTTCGAATTACACGAAAATGGAATACGTATCAATTTAGGTACTTACTAAAGGGGCTAATTGAGTTTTAAAACATTACCGGCCCCCTTAGCCGTGTTCGCTAGTGTGTGTATTTCGAGCATCCGCCGATTACAGGGTTGTGGGTTAGAGTCTAGCTTTGGTAAGGGTGCTTAAATGTATAGTGTATATATGAAAAATTAAAGGAAACAAAATGTAATGAAATGGAAATATTAAAATACGGGAAAATAAAGTATATATATATAAATTTAAGTCTCCCCTCCTCACCAATGTTGATGTTAGGAGACGCTTGGTTTCCTTCAGAGCGAAGCAGCTCAAACATATTGACCTAGAATACGGGAACAGTGTTGGAGTGTCGGGCCAACGCCTGGGATGAATGAATGATGGAGCAATTTGTGGAATGATGGTTTAGGAAACAGGAGGACCCTGAGAAATACCAACCGAACACCATATTGTCCACCACAAATTCCACATTGCGGTGGTGTTGGAGCAAATTCGGCCCACCTAGGTGAGAGCCAAGCGGAAATATATATAGAGAAACGTATCTTGGGTCATTTCTCCATTTTGAATTTTGTGGGCGGAATATAATACTTTCATAGTGAGAAAGTAATACATCGCACGATAGAGTCGCATAGAAAGTGCGAATTGAAATATGATGCAGAATTCTGAGGAATGATTTATAACGCGACCCCTCCGAAGAAAGGTAACACAGTAGGCCGCAGACCCCATACGCGCGGAAATGCCCTTAGAGTTCCAGGCTTGAAATCCTCAAACTGCTCTAGAGGACGATGAGCAACCCGTAAGTTAAAGTAAGATCTGAAACCTTCTTTGCCACGATTATATAACATATATTCTAGGGATAAAGAAACAGATGAGCAGAGAGTACATCGCTTATACCATCAGGATATGAATGAATAAGGAATGCTAAGAAACCCTAAATTGCAATAACAAAAAATCAACAATGACAAAACACTCTCAACAAAGACAAATCACTATCAACACTCGTATATCTGAAGAATAGACTGTTTGCAGTAAATTAAATACCAGATCAGGAGATGGCGTTAGTATATAAAGCTAGTTAGGTCACAGACACGTGACTACCTAATTTGACATTATAGCTGTATAATTTCCCGTAGGGGAGGGGAATCTTCACCTTCAGCTGCCGTGGTATGGGTGCTAAGGGCCCTTAGCACTCGTGGTACTTCTGACGTTACTAGAGGAACGTCGGACGAACCTTCAAGCCGCTCCCTGAATAGGAGTTGTTCGGATTGGGTTGGAATCGAGGGGGAAGTGGTTCCCGAAAACCGCGGGAAATCTGGTACGTCTTCTGTCGGGGTTGAGGGAAGCAATATAATTTCGCGTACTAACTTGCATAGCTAGTAGAAGGTGTGCTAGATCACCAGGCGACCGTAACGAGTTTTTTTTTTTTTGGTAATTTCCGTCCTCCAACGTTAGTCATATCGGACGGTGAATGGAATGATTGAAATGATGCTCAAATGTGCCCAGGGTTCATAGAGCTTAGAGTTACCCTACATTCCTCTTTCAGGATAAGGGAAAACCCCGGACAAACCATATATAGGTAACTCATCCTGACCGTGATTCGATCTCGGGACCTCTTGAACGTGAGGCAGACATGCTACCATCACGCTTCTGAGGCGGGCCCTACCGTTGTTAATCAGTAGCCTTCCTCTTTTGGGTTGGCACGCGTTATTCGCGTATCCACTTCCAACCCATCTTCACTCCGGAGAATCAGATGGGTGGGGCGCTTGTTAATCTTTAGGTCTTGCCCTATGGATAGCCCTACGGAGACACCGGGTGCCCTTTGGGCGGCTTGGTGACTCCCTGGTCGTTAGAAGGGAGGTCAATCGTCACTTAATGTGGATTGCCCTGGCAGATACCCTCACACTTATATAAGCTCTATAGATCTGTGCTTCCTCAGCGGGCTGATCTCCATCTTAACGCCGGTTTTCAAGAGTAACGGAACTGAAGAACAGCATCAGGCTGAGCGTGCTCCTCTCGGAGGAACGGCCAAAAGCTCGCTCACTCTCCACTCCCAAGTAGCTGCTGTATTTTCCACAAGATGGCCTTCTTTCGAAATTTGGATCTATTGTCCATATCAAATGAATGCTCTTCCAGTCCAGACTTCTCAGTTTACAGTAAGCGAATCCTCCGTTCATTTTCGTTTATTCTGGTAGCGATGGTTGGTCCTGTTTGGTACATATACGGCGTCCCATATACACAGAAAATGCGGAACTTTCCCGGAAATGCCAAATCCAGGTTGTGTTTCACCGGTCGCAACAGGTGTTTAATCTTCGGAGGTGGCTTGTTGATGGTCCTGATATTGTATTTGGCGATACTTCTGCTGATTCTGACGGCACCAAATTGTCGCCAAATAAATCAGAAGGTTCCACTAGCCACCTCCGAATACTAAACACCTGTTGAGACCAGATGAACGACAAACCAGACTTCCAAGATTTGTAAGTGTACCGCATTCCAAATGAATGTGGGCACCGTATATAACACACAGCGGAAGGACTTATCACTACCAGAATAAACGAACATTAAAGGAGCATTCGTTCAATACAACCTGAGAAGTGTGGACTGGCAGAGCATTCCTTTGATATGGACCATAGAGCCAACTTTCAGAAGACGATAGTCTTGGGAAAATGCAGCAGTTACTGGTAGCGGAGAGTTAAGCAGCATTTGGTCATTTCCCTTGAGAGTCCAGGGTCCTTAGAGTTACCCGACATTCCTCTATCAGGATATGGGAAAACTCCGGAAAAATGTTATCCAAGTAAGTCATCCTGACTGAGATTCGAGCACGGGACACCTTGAATGTCAGGCAGACACGCTAATATCTACGCTACCTATGGTTGGGGGCAGAAAACTAGTCAGGACATAGAAAGGTGACTAATTAATTTAATATTTAAGCTGTATAAAGCTGTGCTTCTTGAGCTGATTGATTACCATTTTATGACCATCTTCCAAGAAGAAATGAACTGAAGACCCGCACCGCGATTATGCGTGCTCTGCACAAGGGACGCTGGACTCATTTGAGCACCATTTCACCCATTCCATTCATCGTCCGATATGAGTTAACGTTGGAGGACGTAAATTACACACACCACAACTAGTTTTCTACACTCACACCATCTCATGAATTGGTATCTGATTTACTGCAGTCTTTTGTTCAGGGATCCGAACATTGGCAGTGTTTTGTCATTGATTTTCTGTTATCTTAATTAAGAGTGTAATAACATTTCTTATTTGTTCATACTTTGAAGATGGGAACGATGTACCATCCTGGAACGTCACCTTCTAATCGTTTTTTCACCTGGCTTGAATCTTGAGAATGTATTGAATGTAAATCGAATAAATTATAAGTGTTTTACTAAATCTTTTTAAATTTTCACCTGGGTAATTTTTGTGCTACACGCCCTTGGAATATTCGGGAGTTAATGAGGTATATCTCTGCTATGGCCTAAGGCTTTCTTTCTCCCTCTTGTTAAGGCGTACTTAAATGCTTCCATTCTTGCGTTTGTTACTGCTCATAGCCTTTGCCTACTTTTGGCATAAAACTAAATTTTACTTTAATAAATCCAGGACCCTTTCTCATAACATTTACCATGTTCAAATAACACATATCTTCACAAATCCGGGTATACGAGGGCTGTTCAATAAAGAATGATCATAATTGTTTTACGGTCATACTTTTTCGCACTAAAATTGAAACTTCTTATATTCTCTTAGCTTAATGTAAAACAAACATGCTGTAGTAGTTTCATTGTAAGTACTCCTAGTTCCCGCCTGTGTGAGCCAGGCAATTCAGACATGTTGAGTATGACCTATCGCTGCATTGGAGGCAACAGGTGAGGAACAGTCGACGGCTTTCAAATGCTGCTTTCGTCTCAACATATATTAGGTTGAGGCCTACACAATGTTACAGGAGACCTATCGAGATTCTATTCCTCACTACAGCACAGCTCGAAGGTTGTTTACAGTGTTTAAAGAGGAGACCACTCAATTTCAAAAAGGTGGGCCCGGTACTTCAGTTACTGCACTTATGGCAGAAAACATCAACACTGCTGCTGCCAGTGTGAGAGAGGCTCGACGAATTACCTTAAGATCACTTTCTGAATACTGAACATTTCTTTCGGTGCCACCCATACGTTGGTGACAGAAACACTACACATGAAACGTGTTTGTGCGTGATGGGTTCCAAGACGGTTGATTTCCGAAAAGAAGGACATTCCCATGCATGTGTGCATGCAATTAAAATTGATGTTAGAGGAAGATCCGGTGTTTCTTTCAAACGTAATCACTGCTGCTGAAACTTGGCTATGTCATGTTGATCCTGAGAGCAAACAGCAAAGCTCAGTGAGGAAATCTCCTTTATCACAACCCCCCCACCCCAAAAGTAAAAGTGGTTGCTTCTGCAGGGAAAGTTATGGTCATCTCATTCTTTGTTATTCATGGAATGGTTTGTCAGCATATTGTACCTGCACACACATCTGGAAGTGTATAATGATACGGGGTGCCATGAAGATATTGCAAGTCCATATTAAGCGCAAAAGACCAAATTTCCGTGAAGCAGGCTGAATGCTGCACCACGATAATGCTTGGCCGCATATTACCAATTTTGTAGCTGGATATCTTGAACAATCAACGTGAAATACATCCCTCAACCTCCCTATAGTACGCGTTTAGCAACGACTGACCTTTTCTATTCCTTAACTTAAAGAAACGCCTTCGTGGGCAGCATTATCAATCATAAGAAGCGGTGGTGAAGTCTGCGGAGGCGATTTTGAAGGATCTCTCAAAAATGGTTTCCAGCATGTCTTTGAAGACTGTCAAAAACGCTGGGACAAGTGCATCCTATTCAAGGGAAACTATTTTGGGATGAAGCATTAAAATTGTGATAATGAGTATAGGTTGGTTGCCAAAAAAGTGAAATTTCTTTATTGAACACCCCTCGTATTTTTGTCTTACACGTCCATTCCCGTGGCACAGTGCGCTAGAGCGTCTTGCTCTGGTTCCCTGCTATGGAAAGAGCCCGGGATCGATCTCACCCGCGCATAAGGCAGGTGCCAATACGGCACGGTGAGGAAATCGAACAGCTACGTTAGGTAGCGAACCCTGTACTATAGTCAACTTCCCGTTTTGGAGTGTCGTGATGCTGACCACATCTCCTTTCTTGCGTCAGTGAACGTGAGGCCGGCAGTCGGTATAGCAGGCCCTGGCCCGCTAACGTGCGGTTACGCCTTGGGTTTAGTTGTTACATACACGTAGCAATTGAGCGAAGTTCATACACAATGAAAGGACTTCAGAGAATATTTCTAGAAAATTAAAGGAATAAACCTAATTTTCAAATTGATTTATTCCTCAATTTTTCTTTAGAGCCTCTTTTTCCTTTGAGAAAATAAATCTGAGTATCTTTCAGCAAAGAGATACTTCAGGATGGAGGCTTTGGTTGAATATCTCCTTGACGTATCCTTGGAAGATACTGAACAGAAAAATCAAGTTTTAATCTGACTTGTTGTTTTAGCTTTACACTATTCACACGGAGATTCGCAAACTCACATTTATCCAAAACACTTTTTAAAACCCCTTCTTGCAGTCACTGTGTCCATTATGATAGATTTAAGCATTTTGTTCCTATTTGAAATAATTTTAACATATTTGTTCTGCTATATTCCTGACATACTGCCTTTAACCAATTAAAATTACGTGCTGGATATGTCCTAAATTGTACCTCAGCATCATCGTCGTCATCATTATTATTATTTACATTTTAGTGTTTTATAAGAAAAGAAGCAATATCCAAGAAACTGCAGCGAAAAGACACCCTGATGTCATCCATACATGCAATCACACCGATTATTTTACGTGGGCATTCCTACATCGTTTACTACAGTCATATTTGACTGCGACCACCACGACACCAATTCACGACTTCCAACTTTGAATGGATGTCCAGTGCACTGCGTGTCACCGTAATCATTATGGCTATTCAAGTCAGTTGTCTGAAGGTGTCCCAGACGTCCTAATCAAAACTGGTTTCGAATTAAAGGAAAATGATTTACGTAGCTTACTAAGAGATTTAAGTGAGTTTTAAAACATTGCTGGCCCCCGTAGCCGTGTTCGCTAGTGTGTGTATTTCTAGCATCCGCAGATAAAAGGTCTGCGGGTTCGAGGCTAGCCTTTGGCATGGGTGTTTATATGTATGGTGTATATATGTACAGGAAGCAAAATGTAATGAAATGGAAATAAAAAATACGGCAAAATAAACAATATATATAGTTTTAATTCTCCCTTCCTTAACAATGCTGTTGTTAGGAGACGCTTGGTTTCCTTCAGAGCGCAGCAGCACTATCATATTAACCTAATAGATGAGATCAAGGTTGGAGAGTCGGCCCAACGCCTGGGATGAATGAATGATGGAGCAATTGGTGGAATGATGGTTTCGGAAACAGGAGGACCCTGAGGGAACCCACCCCATCATAATGTTGTCCACCACAAGTTCCACTTTGCGGTCGTGTTGGAGCGAATCCGGACCACCTAGGTGAGAGCAAAGAGGGAATATAAGGACACGTAACATTGGTCATTTAGCGATTTTGAATTTCTGTGTGGAATATAATATTTTAATTGTGAGAAAGTAATACATCAGACGATAGAGTCGCATAGAAGGTGAGAATTGAAATATGATGCACATCTTTGAGGAATGATTGATGACGCGACCTCCCCGAAGAAAGGTAACATAGTAGGCCACAGGTCACAAACGCGCGGAAATTCCCTTAGAATTCCAGCTTGAAATCCTCCAACTCCTATAGAGGACGATGAGAAACCCGTCGAACAAGTGTAATATTTTAAAGTAAGATCTGAAACATTCTTGGCGACAAATATTAACATATATTTTCCAGATAAGAAACGGATGAGAAGACCGTACATCGCTTATATCATTAAGGATATGAATGAATATGGAATGTTAATAAAAGCTAAATTGAAATAACAAAAATCAACAATGACAAAACACTCGCAACCTAAACAAAACACTATCAACACTGGTATCCATGAACAATAGAGTGTTTTCAGTAAATTAAGTAGCAGGTCAGGAGATGGCGTGAGGTTCAAGGAGGCCGTGACTTCGTCAGTTTTGCGTGTGCTAATGCTGAGTAGAATTATCGTATTTCTGTAATTTTTAGCTTTAATTTTACTACTGGGACATCAAGACAAAGTAAAATAGAAATCCTTAACGAGTAAGGGTAAGTTTTAAGTGAACATTGTGATCATTTTCATCCGTGGAAGACGGAATTCGTATCTAACCTCTACATTAGATTACAAGACAGAGGTTAAGATCTTCTCTTTACGTCCCTATAGGCACCCTCCTTCACTACACCTGCTCGGAGAACAACTCTCATGGTTAGCAACCAGTGTGCCAGTGAAATATCTTGGGGTGCTAATGGACACTCGAATAACTTGGAAGGTCCACACCTGTCGGTCTGTTACACTTGCGTGTGCACGGCACTCAAAACTGTACCCTTTACTCAACAGGCGCACCTCACTTGGTTATGAATCCTCCCTTCTTCTTTATAAATCTCTACTCCGTCCCATTTTTACCTATGCAGCTCCGGTCTGGGGTGTCACCAGCAATACTAATCTCCGCCGACTGCAGGTATTACAAAACAGGATGCTGCGTACAGCTACAAATGCTCCATGATTCATCAGAAACCAACAACTTCATCACGAGTTTGGTCTTCTACCAGTTCACCAGTACATCCGCCGGCTGGCACGACCTTTCTTTTACGATCTCCAGGAGTTCCCTGTAGCTGTTACGTATAATCTCGGCGCTCGCACTCGCCAACCATCTGGCCTGAAGCGCAGACTGCCACTAGATCCTCTCCTGAGTGACCTCTCCTGCACAGATGACCCACAAGAGTGATACCTATCAAACTTTAAGTCCTCAATTCGTGTTATAGTGATCCTGTCATATTTAGCTAGAGGAATCGTTCACGGCTACCTCAATTGTTATGTATACTGTTACTAAGTGTCAAAATAACAAACATCTGTAAGGCATATTTGCTCATCGATGTACAAAAAAAAAAAAAAAAAAAAAAAAAAAAAAAAAAAAAAAAGGAGATGGTGTGAACATATAAAGCTACATAGGTATTAGAAACTTGGCAACTTAATCTGACATTCAACCTGTATGATTTCCAGTAGGGGAGGGGATTCATCCACTTCAGCTGCAGTGGTGTGGGCGCTGCGGTCCCTTAGCACTCGTGGTACCTCTGACGTTACTAGAGGAACGTCGGGCGGACATTCGAGCTGCTACCTGAATAGAAGTAGTTCGGATTGTGTTGGACTTGAGGGGGAAGTGGTTCCCGAACACCGTGGGAGATCCGGTACGTCTTCGGAAGGGGTTGAGTGTTGCCATATATTACCGCGTTCTAGCCTAAATAGCTATCAGAAGATGTGGTAGATCAGCAGGATATCTACTGAGGTTAATCAGTAGCCATCCCATTTGGGGTTGGCGCGCGTAATTCGCACAGTCACTTCCATCCCATCTTCATTCCGGAGGACCAGTTGGAGGGGCTTGTTACTCTCTGGAATTTGCCCTATGGAAAGCCCCACAGAGGTGCCGGGTGCCCTTTGGGTCAGCTCGGTAACTCACTGGCCGTTAGAGCGGAGTTCAATTTTCAATCTGTGTGGATTGCCCTTGTAGATAACCCTGAGCTTATATAAGCTGTATAAATCTTTGCTTCTTCAGCGGGGTGATTTCCATTTTAAGGCCGTTTTCCAAGAGTAACGGAACTGAAAACCAACATCACTATTGTGCGTGCTCTTCTCGGAGGAAATGGCAAAGACTCGCTAACTCACCAATCTCAGTAGCTGCTGCATTTCCCCCGCGATGATCTTCTTTCGAAATTTTGAAATTTTGTCCACTTCAATGCAATGGTCCTCCAGTCCAGACATCTCAGTTTACACTAAGCGAATTCTCCTTTAACGTTCGCTTATTCTTGTAGCGATGGTCCGTCCGGTTTGTCCTATATACGGCGTCTCACATACACAGGGAATGCGGTACATTCCCGGAACTGCGAAGTCCAATTTGACTTTCACCGGTCTCAGCAGGTGTTTAATCTTCGGAGGTGGCTTGTTGATGGTCCTAATATTATATTTGGCGAGATTTCCGCTGATTCTGCCTACACCAAATTGTCGCCAAATAATTGAGAACGATGCACAAGCCACCTACGGAGGTTAAACATCTGTTGGAACCAGATAAAAGGAAAACCAGACTTCCAAGATTTGTAAGTGTACCGCATTCCCCATGAACGTGGGCACCGTATATAAGACACACCGGAAGGACTTATCACTATCAGAATAAACGATTATTAATGGAGCATTCGTTTAATACAGCCTGAGTAGTGTGGACTGGCAGAGCATTCCTTTGATATGGACGATAGAGCCAAATTTAAGAAGACGACAGTCGTGGGAAAATGCCGCAGCTACTGCTAGCGGAGGCTTAAGGAGGCTTTGGCCATTTCCTTTGTAAAGAGCACGCTTAATCGCGGTGCGGGTCTTCAGTTCAGTTCTTCTTGGAATATGGCCATAAAATGGAAATCAATCGGCTCAAGAAGCACAGATATATGCAGCTTGAATATTAAATTTATTACTCAACTTTATATGTCCTAAATAGTTTTCTGCCCCCGCCCTCTAGGTAGCGTAGATAGTAGCGTGTCTGCCTCACATTCAAGAGGTCCTGAGTTCGAATCTCGGTCAGGATGACTTACCTGGATAAGGCTTTTCCGGGGCTTTCCCTTATACTGATATACGAATGTTGGCTAACTCTAAGCTCTATGTACCCCGGACTCTTTGGAGCATCATTTCACCAATTCCACTCATAGTCCGATATGAGTTAACGTTGGAGGAGGAAAATTACACACAACAACTGGTTTTCTACAATCACAACATCTCATGAATTGGTATCTAATTTACTGTAGTCTTTTGTTCAGGGATCCCAACATTGGTAGTGTTTTGTCATTGATTTTTTATTATCTTAATTTATAGCGTAATAACATTTCTTATTCGTTCATACCCTGATAATGGGAGCGATGTACGATCCTGAAAGGTCGGTTTCTAATCGTCTTCTCACCTGGCTTGAATCCCGAGCATATATTGAATGTAAATCTAATAAATTATAAGTGGTTTACTAAAGCTTTTGAAACTCTCCTCTGACTATTCTTTTCTGCTGCACGTACTTGGAACATTCAGGGGTTAATGAGGTATATCTATGCTATGGCCTAAGGTTTTCTTTCTCCCTCTTGTTAACGTGTACCTAAACGCTTCCATTCTTGGGTTTAATATTGCTCATAACCATAGGACTATTTTTGGCAGAAAACTGAATTTTAGTTTAGTAAATCCAGGACCCTTTCACATAAAATTTACCATGTTCAAATAACACATAACTTCACAAATCCGGGTATACGAGGGCTGTTCAATAAAGAATGATCATAATTCTTTTACGGTCATAAATTTTCGCACTAAAATTCAAACATTTTATATTCTATTAGCTTAATGTAAAACAAACCCGCCGTAGTAGGTTCATTGTAAGTACTCCTAGTTCCCGCCTGTGAGATACAGGCAAGTTCAGACATGTTCAGCATGACCTATCGGTGCAAAGAGGTAACAGGTGAGGAACAGTTAATGGCTTTGAATATTCGGCTTTCGTCTCAACATATCTTCATTTTAAGATCTATACAATGTTACAGGAGACCTAGAGAGATGCAATTCTTCACTACAGCAGAGCTCGAAGGTAGTTTAAAATGTTTAAAGAGGGGAATAATCATTAAATTTCATTAAATAATGATCATAATCTTTTACGGTCATAAACTTTCGCACTAAAATTCAATCTTATTATATTCTGTTAGCTTAATTAGAAACAAACACTACGTAGTAGTTCCGTTGTTGGTGCTCCTGTTTCAGAAATGTTCAGTACCGCATACCGCTGTAATGGCGGTAAAACACCAGGAACAATATGCAGCTTTGAAATTCTGCTTTCGTCTCAACAAATCTTCAGTTGAGGCCTACACAATGTTACAGGAGGCCTACCGAGATTCTGTTCCTCCTTGAAGCACAACTCGAAGATGTTTTAAAATGTTTAATGGGAGGAGACAGTCAGTTTCAAAGGCAGGTGGATCCGGTACTCCAGTTACTGCTCTTAAGGAAGAAAACATCAACACTGCTGCTGCCATTGTGAGAGAGGATCGACCAATTACCTTAAGATCACTTTCTGAAATATTGAACATTTTATTTTGTGCCACCTACACGTTGGTGACGGAAAAATTACACTTGAGACGTGTTTGTACACGTTGGCCTACAAGAATTTTGATTTCCGAACAAAAGGACATTCGCATGCAGGTCTGCATGCAATTAAAGTTGATGTTAGAGAAAGATCAGGAGTTTCTTTCAAACGTAATCACTGCTGATGAAACTTGGCTACATCATTTTAATCCTGAGAGAAAACAGCAAAGCTCAGTGTGGAAATCTCCTTCATCACCAACACCCAAAAGAGCAAAACTGGTTGCTTCTGCTGGGAAATTTATGGAGATCTCATTTTTTGAAATTCATGGACTGGTTTGTCAGCATATTGTACCCGCACACACATGAGCAACTGGACAATACTACGTAGATTTCCTTAAAACATTGCAAGTGCATATCAGTCGCAAAAGACCGCATTTCCCTGAAGCAGAGTTGATGCTGCACCACGATAATGCGCGGCTGCCGATTGCCAATGCTGTTGCTGAATATCTTGCAACATTCAACGTGAAAGGCATCCCTCAAACTCCCTATAGTTTGGGTTTAGCACCATGTGAAATTTTTCTATTCCCTAACTTGAAGAAACGCCTTCTTGGAAGGCATTATCCACCATCAGAAGCTGTGGTTAGAGCTGCGTTGGCAATTTTGAAGCATCTCTCAAAAATGGTTTCCAGCATGTCCCTGAAGACTGGCAGAAACGCTGGGAAAAGTGCATCCTATTCAGGGGACACTATTTTGAGATGGAGGTTCAAAATTATAAGGATGAGTAATGGTACGTTGTCAAAAAAATATTGTGACCATTCCTTATTGAACAGCCCTCTGATATAACATTTTGATTGCGTCCTGCCGTCCATTGCCATGGCATCGTCTGCCTGAGCGTTGTTATTTGGTTCCCGGCTATTGAATAAGCCCGGGATCGATTCCCCCCGAGCATAGGAATGTGCCTACTCGGCATGGTGAGGAAATCGAGGAGCTACGTTAGGTAATGAACTTTGGTCTAGAGAGTCAACTTGCAGGTTGGGAGCGCCGTGATGCTGACCATATCTCCTTTCTTGTGTCTGTGGACGTGAGGCCGGCAGTCGGGTTAGCAGGACCTGGCCCACTAAATGCCGGTTACGCCCTGGGTTACGTTGTCACATACGCTTATTAATTGAGCAAAGTTCATACACAAAGAAGAGGACATCACAGACTACTTCAAGAAAATTAAAAACAAAATTAATTTGTAATTGATTTACACCTTAATGGCTCTTTAGGACCTGTTTTTTGCTTTGAGTAAATAAATCTGAAAAAAATATTTCAGAAAAGATATTATTTAGGATGGAGGCTTTCGTTGAAAATCTCCTTGACGTGCCCTTGGAAGATACTGAACAAAATATCAAATTTTAAAACGAATTTTCGTTTTTGAATTACACTATTCTCAGGGAGAATTGCACATACACACATTCACTTAAAACATTTTTAAAGCACCTTCTTTCAGTCATGGTGTACATTATCATGGTCATAACCAGTTTCTTCCATTTTGAAATGAGTTTAATATATTTTGTACTATTCCCGATATACCATCTGTGCAGCAGAACTGTTTATGACCATGATAATGGACACCATGACTGAGGGATTTTTCACAGATTCTGTATCACATTTCAAATTTCACTTTCTATGCCAGTCTAACGTCCGATATAGGCATTACTTTCTGACTATGAAACAACTCTCTATAACCACTTAAAATTATGTTATTGAAAAAAATGAAATGCGTAGTTTATAACGCCCGCTTTTACTACATACGGCACCGCAGGCGGTTCAAGTTATTGAGATATTCTGAACTGTACATTATGATGATCATCATCACCATCACGACCATTATAATGATGATGATGATGATGATGATGGTGGTGGTGGTGGTGGTGGTGGTGGTAGTGGCGAAAGTTAATACAGTAGACTTCAAGGTCACAGAATGTCGCCGAAATGCCTTAAAATTCCAGGGCTTGAAGTCATACTACTGCTACAGAGGACCACGAACAACCCGTGGAATAAGTCTAATAAATTAAAATAAGATCTGAAACATTCTTGGCGACGAGTATATTCAATATAGTCTCGGAAAACAAGCCAGCGAAAAGACGATTAGAAAACGATGTTTCGGAAGCGTGCATCGCTCCCATCATTAGGAAATGAACGTATAAATCATGTTATTAAACATTATATTGAGGTATCAAGGAACCAACAAGGACAAAACACTATCAACAACGACAAAACACGGCCAATACTCGTATCCCTGATCAAAGGACTGCAGTAAATTAATTACCAGGTCAGGATATGGCGTGAATGTATAACGCTAGTTAGGTCACAGAAACGTGACTACTTCATTTGACATTGAAGCTGTTTATGTTTCTGCTTCTTGAGCCAGTTAATGTCTACTTCTAAGGCCGGTTTCCAAGACTAACTGAACTAAAACTCAGCATCGCGATTAAGGGTGCTCCTTCAGATAAAATAGCCAAAGCCTCCTTCAACTCTCCACTCCCAGAAACTGCTGTATTTTGCCAGGATGGTCGACTCACTAATGTTGAATCTATGCTGCATATCAAAACAATGCTCTGTCAAGCTTCTCAGTTTGCATCAAGCGAATTGCTCCGTTCATGTTCGTTTATTCTGGTAGCGGTGGTACTTCTGGTGTGTCTGTGCTATATACAGCGTCCCATATACACAGGGTTATCTTTCACCTATCTTAACAGGTGTTGGCTTGTTGATGAACCTGATGTTTTTGGTGAGATTTCTGCTTCTTCTACCGAAACCAAATTGTGGCAAAATTATTCAGAACGGTTCACAAGTCACCTACGTAGATTAAACAAACATTGAGACAGGATGAAAGACAAACCAGACTCCCAACATTCGGAAGTGTACCGTATTCCCTATTAATGTTGGACACCGCATATAAGATACACCGGAAGGACTTATCAAAACCAAAATTAACTAACATAAAACGAGCATTCGTTTAATACAACTAGAGAAGTGTGGACTGGCAGAGCACTCCTCTGATGAGGACCACAGATCCAACTTTCAGGAGACGACCATCCTGGGAAAATGCAGCAGCTACTGGTAACGGAGAGTTAAGGAGGCTTTGCACATTTCCTTTGAACGGAGCAAGCCTAATCACAGTGCCGGTCTTCAGTTCAGTCCATCTTGGAAGATGGTCTTAAAATGGAATCAATTGGCTCCAGAAGCACAAGATTTGTACATCTTGAATGTCAAAATAATTAGTTACCTTTCTATGTCCCGACTAGTTTTCTGCTCGCCTCGGTAGCGTAGATGGTAGCGTGTCTGCGTCAAGTTCAAGAGGTCCCGAGTTCTATTCTTGGTCAGGGTGAGTTACCTGGATAAGGATTTTCCAGGGTTCATCCATATCCTAATAGACGAATGTCAGGTAACTCTAAGCTCTATGGACCCTGTGCACATTTGAGCATCACTTCACCCTTTTCATTCATCGTCCGATATGACGTAAAGCTGGAGGACGTAAATTACACACACAACTAGTTTTGTATACTCACACCCTCTCGTGACTTGGTATTTAATTTACTGCAGTCTTTTGTTCAGGTATGCGAACATCGGTAGTGTTTTGTCATTGATCTTTTGTTAGCTCGATTTAGAGTTTAATAACATTCCTTATTCGTTAATATCCTCATGATGGGAGCGATCAACGCTTGCCGAAACGTCGGTTTCTAATCGTTTTTTCACCTCGCCTGATCCCGAGAATATCTTGAATATAGATCTAATAAATTATAAGTGAATTTCTAAAGGTTTCGAAACTTTTTTGTGATCATTCTTTTGTGCTACACGCACTTGGAATATTCAGGGGTTAATTATTTAATTAGGTATATATATGCAATGGCCTAAGGTTTTGTTTCTCCCTCTTGTTAACGTGTACCTAAACGCATCCATTCTTGCATTTAATATTGCTCAAAGCAGTTGGACTACTTTTGGTAGAAAACTAAATTTTAGACTAATAAATTCAGGACTCTGTCTCACAATATTTACAATGATCAAATAACAAATAACTTTACAAATCCCGATATCCGAGCACAGTTCATTAAAGAATGTTCATATTTTTTCGGTAATAATTTTTCGCACTAAAATTCAATCTTTTTATATTCTGTTAGCTCAGTGTGAAAAAAACACGCCGCAGTTGTTTCATTGTAAGTATTCCAGGTTCCCGCCTGTCAGAGCCAGGCAAGATCAGACATGTTCAGTATGACCTATCGCTGAAATGGAGCTAACACGGGAGGAACAATTGACGGCCTTGAAATTCTGCTTTCGTCTCAACATATCTTAAGCTGAGGCCTATACAATGTTGCAGGCGACCTATGGAGATTCTATTGCTCCCTATAGCACAGTTCGAAGGTGGTTTAAAATGTTTAAAGAGGGGGACAATCAATTTAAAAGGAAGAAAGATCCTGTGTCCTAGTTACTGCACTTGTGGCAGAAAACATCAATACTACTGCTGCCATTGTGAGAGAGGGTCGACGAATTACTTCAAGATCACTTTCTGAAATACTGAACTTTTCATTGGGTGCCACCGACACTTTGGTGACAGAAACATTACACATGAGATGTGTTTGTGGAGGATGGGTTCCAAAACTGTTGATTCCCGAACAAAAGGACAGTCGCATGCAGGACTGCATGCAGTTAAAGTTGAAGTTAGAGGGAAATCAGGATCTGTACAATGGTACAGGGATGTCAAGAAGACATTGCAAGCCCACATCAGGCGCAAAAGACCACATATCCCTGAAGCTGGCTGAATGCTGCAACATAATATTGCGCGGCCGCATGTTACCAATGTTGTTGCTGGATATCTTGAAGAAATCAACGCGAAATACATCCCTCTATCTCCCAATAGTACGCCTTTAGCCCCGACTGACGTTTTCTATTCCCTAACTTAAAGAAACGCCTTCGTGGGCCGCATTATCCATCATAAGAAGCAGTGGTGAAGGCTGCGGAGGCGATTTTGAAGGATCTCTTACAAATGATTTCCAGCATGTCTCTGAAGAACGGCAGAAACACTGGGACAAGTGCATCCCATTCAGTGGTGACCACTTTTAGAAGAAACGTCAAAATTATAATAATAAGTAAAGGTACAGTATCAAAACAAAATCGTGATATTTCTTTATTTTACAACCCTCGTATGTTTGTCATACATGTCCACTTCCGTGGCACAGTGCGCTAGAGCGTTGTGCTCTGGTTCCCTGCAATGAAAAGGGCCCGGGCTCGATCTCATCCGCGCAGGTAGGACAGGTGCCACTCGGCATGGTGAAATAATCGAGGAACTACGTTAGGTAACGAACCCCGTACTACAGAGTCAACTTCCTGTTTTTGAGTGTCGTCATGTTGACTACATCTCCTTTCTTGCGTCTGTGGACGTCAGGCCGGCAGTCGGGTTAGCAGGCCCTGGCCCGCTAACGGGCGGTTACGCCGTGGGTCACGTTGTTACATACGCGTAACAATTGAGCAAAGTTCATACACAATGAAGGGTACTTCAGAGCATGTTTCTAGAAAATTAAAAGAATAACCTTAACTTATAAGTCATTTATACCTTAATGGCTCTTTGGAGCCTTTTTTCCTTTGAGAAATAAATCTTTAAAAATTTTCAAAAAAGAAATACTTTAGGCTGGAGGCTTTGGTTGAATATCTCCTTGACGTATCTTTGGAAGATACTGAACAGTATATCAAGTTTGAATCCCACTTTTTGCTTTCTTTTGCACTATTCACAGGGAGAATCTCACGGACGCGCGCAGACACACACACACACACACACACACACACACACACATACACACACACACACATTTACCCTAAACATATTTTAAAACCCCTGTTTTCAGTCACTGGGTCCAATATGATCAACATAAGCATTTTGTTCCTATTTGAAATAATTTTAATATATTTTTTCTGCTATATTCCTGATATACTGCCTTTAACCAATTAAAATCACGTACTCAGTTGTCCGGAATTGTACATCATCATCATCATCATCATCATCATCATCATCATCATCATCATCATCATCATCATCATCATCATCATCATCATCATCATCATCATCATCATCATCATCATCATCATCATCATCATCATCATCATCATCATCATCATCATCATCATCATCATCATCATCATCATCATCATCATCATCATCATCATCATCATCATCATCATCATCATCATCATCATCATCATCATCATCATCATCATCATCATCATCATCATCATCATCATCATCATCATCATCATCATCATCATCATCATCATCATTATTTTTCACATTGTCGTGTTTTATAAGAAAAGAAGCAGAACCCAAGCAACTACAGTCAAATGGTACCCTGCAGTCAACCATATATGCTATCACACCGATTATTTACGTGGGCTTTCCTATATCGTTTACCACAGTCACATTTGACTTCGGTCAGCGCGACACCAACTCAAGACTTGCAACTTTGAGTGGATGTCCAGTCGACTTGCTGTCACCGCATTCATCATCATGGCTATTCAAGTCAGTTGTCTGAAGGTGTCCCAGACGTCCTAATCAAAACCGGTTTCGAATTACAGGAAAAAGACGTACCTAGCAGTTTAAGTGATTACTAAAGGAGTTAAATGAGTTATAAAACAATTGCCGGCCCCCGTAGCCGTGTTCCCTAGTGAGTGTATTTCTAGCATCCGCCGATTAGGATGTCACGGGTTCGAGTCTCCCCTTTGGCATGGGGTTTATATGTATAGTGTATATATGTACAGGAAGCAAAATTTAATGAAATGGAAATAATAAAAACGGTAAAATAAAGAATATATATTTTTAAGGATCCATTCCTCATCGATGCAGGTGCTAGTGGTCGTTTGGATTCCTTCACAGCAAAGTCGACCAAGCATATTGACCTGATAGATCAGATCAGGTAAGGAGGGTCTGCCTAACGCCTTGAATGAATGTATGATAGTGTAATTGGTGGAATGATATTGGCGGAAACCAGAGGACCCGAAGAAACACCCCAACGCCATGTTCTCCACTACAAATCCCACTTTTCGGCCGCCTAGGAGTGACCACCTAGTTGAGAGCCAAGCGGGAATATATTGTGACTTTGTGCGTTCGTAGAATTAAAAGTCCAGCTTGCACAATTTCAAAATGTTCTTTATTCCCGCAGAAATACACTCTGTTCACTAGCAGAATTACCTAACACGCAAATACAATCTTCCAAAGTAGTTGACCACAACATAGATTTCACTTCCAAAACACACAACAGTTTCATTTACAACTCTCGTCACGACTCTGTTTACAACTTTCCCGTCGGTGAGTCACGGCTTGCTTATTTATACCACCACTCATATTTCTAAACATTTCCGGAATATGCTGTAACAAACAAGAAATCTAATGTGCTCTAATACAATCAAGATATAACTAGAATATTCTGTTTTATCTAACTTATCTGTTTTGGCATGACTTTTATCTTAGCGCTATGTTTATCTCCTTAGGCAGGCTCTTTATCTCCACTTGGCACTATCTGTTCTTTATCGCTCCGCGCCCCGCTATCGTAAATAATGTGTTCACGACAATATATAAAAATAAAAAGAGACACGAAACTTTGTTCCACCCTCTATTTTGAGTTGTTATGTGGAATATAACACTTTCATAGTGAGAAAGTAATATCAGACGACATACTCGCATAGAAAGTGCGAATTGAAATATGATGCAGAATCTGTTAAAAGTCATTGATAACGCGACCGCTCCGCAGAAAGGTAGTACAGTAGACTGCAAGGTCAGAGAAACGCTCGGAGCTGCCTTAGATTTCCAGAGCTTGAAGTGATACAACTGCTATAGAGGACGACCAACAACCCGTCCAACAAGTCTAATGAACTAAAGTAAGATCTGAAACTTTCTTGTCGACGAATATATAACATATATTCTCGGGATACAAAACAGGTGAAAAGAGCGTACATCGCCAATATTCTAAGGCTATACATGAATAAAGAATGTTAATAAACACTAAATTCAAACAAAAAAAATCAACAGGGAGAAAGCACTATCAACAAAGACAAAACACTATCAGCATTCGTATCACTGAACAAAAGAGTGTTTGCAGTAAATTAAGTACCAAAGCAGGGGATGGCGTGAGTATATAAAGCTAGATAGTCCATAGAAACCTGACTACTTAATTTGACTTTCAAGTTGTATGATTTCCCATAGGGGAGGGGATTGGCCCGCTTAAGCTGACGTGGTGTGGGCGCTGCAGGCCCTTAGCACTCGTGGTACCTCTGCCGTTATTAGAGGAACGTCGGGCGTACATTCGAGCCCCTCCCTGAATGCGAGTTGTTCGGATTGGGTTCGACTCTAGGGGTAAGTAACTCCCGAAAACCGTGGGAGATCGGGTACGTCTTCGGACGGGGTTGAGGGATGCCATGTATTCCCGCGTACTAGCCTGCATAGATAGTAGAAGGTGTGCTAGATCACCAGGCGACCTACCGATGTTAATCAGTAGCTTTCACCTTTGGGGTTTGGCGCGCGTAATTCGCTCATTAACTTCCATCCCATCTTGAGTCCGGAGGACAAGATGGTGCTGCTTGTTACTCTATAGGACTTTCACTATGGAAAGCCCCACAGAGGTGCTGGGTGCCCTTTGGAACAGCTCGGTAAATCCCTGGTCGTTTTAGGGGAGGTCAATCTTCACTCTGTGTGTATTGCCCTGATGCATACCCTCGAGCTTATATAAGCTGTATAAATCTTTGCTTCTTCAGCGGGGTGATTTCCATTTTAAGGCTGGTATCCAAGAGTAACGGAACTGAAAACCAGCATCACGATTGAGTGTGCTCCTCTCGGAGGAAGGCCAAAGCCTCGCTAGCTCTCCACTCCCAGTAGCTGCTGCATTTCCCCCACGATGGCCTTCTTTCGAAATTTGGATCTATCGTCCATATCAGTGCAAAGCTTTTCAAGTCCAGACTTCTCAGTTTACACTAAGGGAATGCTCCGTTCATGTTCGTTTATTCTGGTAGCGATGGACCGTCCGGTTTATCCTATATACGGCGTCCCACATATACAGGTAAAGCGGGACGTTCCCGGAACTGCGAAGTCCAATTTGTCTTTCACCGGTCTCAACAGGTGTTAAATCTCCAGAGATGGCACGTTGATGGTCCTGATATTGGATTTGGCGAGATTTCTGCTGATTCTGCCGGAAGAAAATTGTTGCCAAATAAATCAGAACCATCCACAAGCCACTTCCTAAGATTAAACACCTGTTGAGACCGATAAAAGCCAAACCAGACTTCCAAGCTTTGTAACTGTGCCGCGTTTGTAAGTGTGTGAATGTGGGCACCGTACATAAGAGGGAGTACTTATCAATAGCAGAGTAAACGAACACTAAAGGAGCATTCGTTTAATGCGTCCTGAGAAGTATGGAATGGCAGAGGATTCCTTTGATAAGGCCCATAGAGCCAACTTTCAGAAGACGTCAGTCGTGGGAAAATGCAGCAGCTGCTGCTAGCGGAGAGCTAAAGAGGCTTTGGCCATTTCCTTTGAGAGGAGCACGCTTAATCACAATGTTGGACTTCAGTTCTTCTTGTAAGATGTTCATAAAATGGAAATCAATCGGATGTATACATCTTGAATATAAGGCTAATTAGTCACCTTTCTATGTCCTGACTAGTATTCTGCGTCCGCTAGGTAGCGTAGATGGTAGCGTATCTGCCTCACATTCAAGAGGTCCCGAGTTCGATTCTTGGGCTAGGTGAGCTTTCTGGATAAGGTTTTTTTCGTGGTTTTACCTTATCCTGAAAGAGGAATGTCGGGTAACTCTAAGCTCTATGGATCCTGGACCCATTGAAACATTATTTCACCCTTTCCATTCATCTTCCATTATGACTTAACGTTGGAGGACGTAAATTACACACACAACAACTAGTTTTCTACACTCACACAGTCATGACTTGGTATTCAATTTACTGCAGGCTTTTGTTCAGGGATCCGAACATTGGTAGTGCTTTGTCATTGATTTTTAGTTGTCTTAATTAAGAGTGTAATAACATTTCTTATTCGTTCATACCTTAATGATGGGAACGATGTACAATTCCGAAACGTCGGTTTATAATCGCCATTTTACCTAGCTTGAATCCCGAGAACATCTTTAATGTAAATCTAATAAATTATAAGTGGTTTGCTAAAGCTTTCAAACTTTCCTCTCAATATTACTTTGTGCGACACGCACTTGGAATATTCAGGGGGTAATGAGGTTTATTTATGCTGTGGCCTAAGGTTTTTTCTCCCTCTTGTTAACGTGTACAAATCCAGTAGTACGAGGGCTGTTCAATAAAATATGATCGTAATTTTTACGGTCAGAATTTTTCGCACTAGTATTCAATCTTTGTAAAGTCTGTTAGCGTAATGTGAAAGAAAACACTACGCAGTAGTTCCATTGTTGGTGCTCCTTGTTCCCGGCTGTGAGAAACAGGCATGTTTAGACATGTAGAGTATCGCCTAACGCTGTAATAAGGGGTAACACGCGAGGAGGAATATGCGGGTTTGAAATTCTGCTTACGTCTCATCAAATCTTCAGTTGAGGCCTATACTATGTTGCAGGAGGCCTATAGAGATTCTGTACTTCCCTACATCACAGCTCGAAGATGGTTTAATTTGTTTAATGAGGGGAGCCAGTCAATTTCAAAGGAAGGTGGACCCGGTGCTCTAGTTACTGCTCTTAAGGAAGAAAACATTAACTCTGCTGCTGCCATTGTGAGAGAGGATCGACGAATTACCTTAAGATCAGTTTCCGAAATAATGAACAGTTCATTGGTTGCCACCCATTCATTGGTAACAGAAACATTACACATGAGACATGTTTGTGCGCGCTGGTTACCAAGACCGTTGATTCCCGAACAAAAGAACAGTCGGATGCAGGACTGCATGCAGTTAAATTTGATATTAGAGTAAGATCCTGAAATTCTTACATTTGTAATCACTGCCGACGAAACTTGGCTACATCATTTTGATCCTGAGAGCAAGTAGCAAAACACAGTGTGGATATCTCCTTCATCACCATCCCTTAAAAAAGCGTAGATGGTTGCTACTGCTGGGACAGTTACGGTCATATCATTCTTTGATATTCATGGAATGGTTTATCAACAAGTTGTACCTGAAAACACATCAGTAACTGGACCATACTACAGGGATGTCCTTAAAGAATTGAAAGTCCATTCTAGGCACAAAACACCACATTTCCGTAAAGCAGGATGGCTGATGCACCACGATAATGCGCGGCTGCATATTGCCAATGTTTTTGCTGGATATCTTGAAGTAATCAACGTGAAGTGCATCACTCACCCTCCCATATAGTACACGTTTAGCCCCACCAGACCTTTTCTATTCCCTAACTTGAAGAAAGGCCTTCGTGGGAGGTATTAGCCATCATCGGCAGCAGTTGTGAAGGCTGTGGAGGCGATTTTGAAGGATCTGTCAAAACTGGTTTCCAGCATGTCTTTGAAAGCTGACAGAAACGCTGGGACAAGTGCATCCCATTTAGGGGAGACAATTTGTAGAAGGAACATCAAAATTGTGATAATGAGTAAAGGTACGTATGCTTATGCCCATTGCCGTGTGGCACAGTGTCCTGGAGCGTTGTGCATTGGTTCAAGTCTACCCTTTGCTATGGGTGTTTATATGTATAGAGTATATATGCAACAGTACAGGAAGCAAAATGTAAAGAAATGCAAATAATTAAAAGCGGCAATATTATGAATATATATAGTCTCCCTTGCTCACCAATGCTGATGTTAGGAGACGCTTGGTCTGCTTCAGAGCCAAGCAGCCCAAGCATATTAACCTGGAACATAGGATCGGGTTTACAGGGTCGGCCCAACGCCTGGGATGAATGAATGATGGAGCAATTGTTGGAATTATGGTTTGGGAAACAGTAGGACCCGAGGAAACCCACACCAACACCATGTTGTCTACCACAAATTCCACTTTGCGGTCGTGTTGGAGCGAATCCGGACCATCTAGGTGAGAGCCAAATTTAGTCATTTCTCGATTTTGAATTTTTGGGTGGAATATAATACTGTGACCTTGTGGCTTCGTTAAATTTAATGTCCAATTGCACAAACTCAAAATTTTCTTTATTTCCGCCGAATTACAGTTGGTACATATATCAGACACAGTTACGTAACACACACAATTACGTACAACTCTCTCTAGAGCTGACTAAAAACTCCTCCGATACACGTATGCAGTCTTCCAGTCCGTTTTCTAGCATTGCGCTCTTCACTGCTGCACACCAGGAACTGCCTGAGTTGTGTAATGCTGCGCTTATATACCAGCTCGCTGCATCTTGAAGCTTTGCGGCTCGGAACAACATCCCGATCGTTCCAGACGTCAGCGGGAGGGGAAACAGACCGTACGGTACCCCGTGATACATTCCTGACCATCCCCTATGTGAGCGCCACAAGATAAATATGTGGGCGTGGGCTGAATGGCTCCTGTCCCCTACAGCTCCAATTGGTATTGCCCTCCGACATTTGGGTGACACTGCTCCCTCCTCAAAGCTGGCCGTCCCAAACAGCACTATCGTAGCCGGCCAGGCGATCCAGATATACCACCAACATCATTTTTCGGGGAACCTTCTGGATGCGGTAGACTACATCTTTAATCCTCTTAACCACCAGGTACGGTCCATTCCATGGCTGCTGAAGCATCATGCAGCGTCCCTTGGTTCATTGAGGGCGATACATCCAGGCCAGGTCACCTTGCTGGAACACTTGGCTGTTGGCTTGTCTGTCGTATCGGGGCTTCATGCGATCCCTCGCCTTCTGGATGTTCTGGCGAGCCATCTCGTGATGTCGTGCATTTGGTCCATCAAGTCCTCCACATACTATGTCGCTGACTGTTTCGCTTCCGGAGGGCTTTTAAAAGCCAGGTCAAAAGGGAGGCGTAACACTCGGCCGAACAATAAGATGGCTGGCGTCATCCCCATGGTGTCGTGTGTTGACGAGCGGTAGGCCAGCAAGAACTGTGGCAACTTGAAGTCCCATTCTCGCTGATGGCTGGCCACGCTCTTGCTCAGGTGTACCTCTAAGGTCTTGATATATCTTTTGACCATGCCGTCTGACTGGGGATGTAGAAGTGTTGTGCGGGTCTTGTAAACCCCAAGTATTTCTAGTGCCTCCCTCATCAGGTTGGACTCAAAATTGGTGCCCTGGTCACTGTGTAGCTCTCACGGAACCCCAAATCAGCATAACACTTTCTTAGCGAGGCAGTCTGTGATTGTCCTTGCCTCTTGGGTTTTGGACTATCTGGTGAAGTAGTGCACGAACACCATCCGGTACTTGTTGCCTGGGTCGGAAATGGGAAATGGTCCAGCTATGTCGACGGCGATCCGTTCGAATGGCGCTTCGACGTTGTACTGCAACAACGGAACCGGGCTCCTAGTCTGGGGGCTGCGACACGCTGCGCACACGTGACACTGGCGGCAACATCTCTCTGCGTCTGTTCGGAGCCTCAGCCAGTAGTAGCGCTGCCGTAGTTTGACAATCGTTTGGTTTGCTACCAGGTGTCCTCTTGAACTACCAGCGTGCACTTCTTCCATGACTTCCGGGATCTTACTCCAGGGAAGTAACAACTGTTCTCTCTGCGTCTTCCCATTTGGTGATTCCCATACCCGGAAGAGCACGCCCCCTCTGGTCATCAGCGAGTACCATTGGGCGTAGTACGACTTTTCGATGGCGCACCTCGGTGCGACCTTCTCCCATGTTTGTCTTGTCCCTGTCTCTACTTCCTTCAAGAGCGGCCCCAGGTCTGCGTCCGCCAGCTGCTCCCTCCTCAGGCCTGCGCTATCCCAGTCATCCGCACACTGCCGTGACTACTCGGACTGTTGCGGCACGCTCCATCCCTTGCAGTCTTGTGCACTGGGCGCACTCTTCCGGAGAGGTCTTCGACAAAGCGTCTGCGTTACCATGGCTCTTCCCTCAGCGATGTTCCGAGACAAAGTCGTAATCCTGCAGCCTCTGGACCTAACGTACTGTCTGGTCTTGCAGGTTTTTAGGGCTCAATAGCCAGTTTACGGTGGAATGGTTAGTCCTCAGGTGGAATGGCTGATCTTACAGGTAGTTGTGGAGGTGCTCCAAGGGCTTTATTAAGGCCAATCAGTCTCTCCGGGTGACACAGTAGTTCTTCTCTGCCTAGTATAGCGTCTTCCTGTAGTAAGCTATCACCCGCAAGTGGCCCTCCTGGATTTGAGAAAGGACGCCTCTAATAGTGGTCGCTGGCGTCGGTGTCTACCATGAAGGCGCCACCTGATTGTGAAAATCGCAAAATTGTAGCACTGCACAGGGTCTTCTTCAGGTGCTGGAAAGCGCCTTCGGCGTCGTCCGTCCACATATAGGGTTGGTGTTCTTCTGTCAGGCGGCTGAGGGGCTTGGCGATGTTGGAGAACCCCCTTATGAAGCGTCGGTAATAACTGCAAAGCCACAGGAAACTGCGTAGCTATTTCTTATCCTTTGGGCGAGGCCAATGTCTAACAGCCTGTGTCTTCTCCGGGACTGTGGCCACACCGTTTGCTGAGACATGAGGCCCAAGTAGCTGACTTCTTTGCGGAGGAGCTGGCACTTTTTCACGTTCAGCTTCAATTTCGTCGCCCGCAGTCTATGTAGCGCATTACTCAGATTCTCGAGATAGTCTTCAAAAGTCTTACCGACGATGATGATATCGTCCAGGTATAGCAGGCAGGCATCGTAAGTCAATCCTCTCACCACTGAGTCCATGAGGCTTTGGAAGGTAGCTTGCGCGTTGCAGAGGCCAAAGGGAACAACTGAGAAATGCAAGAGCCCTTGGCCTTTGTAGAAACCGGGCTTTTGCTTGTCTCTCGGGTTTAAAGCTGCCTGCCAGTAGCCCGACTTCAGGTCCAGGGTCGAGAACCACTGTGCACAAGCTAGCGTGTCCAGCGTGTCGTTAATCCGGGGTAAGGGGAAACAGTCCTTCCGGGTGAGAGCGTTCATCTTCCTGTAGTCCACGCAGAAGCGTAGCTCGCCGTTCTTCTTCGTCACCAAGAATACAGGGAACTCCAGGGGCTGTCAGATTCTTCAGTCACACCCCTGAATCACATGTCCTGCATCATGTCTCGCACCGAAACTTACTTCGCCAGCGGAACGTGTCTAGGTGGTTGCCGAATAAGCTGGGTGACCCCGGTGTCGATGCGTTAAGCACTTTTTCCGTGAAACCGTAGTCACTGCTACCGTGGCTATAGACGCGCTGGTATCGACTCAGCAGTGGTTGCACTTTCCCAGCTGCTCTGCGTCAGGTGGTCGTCTGCCCTCTCGAGTAGTCCTTTGAGCCGAGAAGTCAGGTGTTGCGTCGGCACCAGCTACTTTACCTTGTCGATTGCTGTTACGCTTACTACGGGCACGCACGTTCCCAACTCCGTTCCGGCCTGGAAGTTTTGATTGTGTCCGTTGGACCCCTTAGGGAAGGGATCCGTCCCTTTCAGCTGCCAAAGTGCGGGCGCTGCGGACCCCTAGCACTCTTGGTACCTCTGGCGTTACTAGTGGAACCTCGGGCCGAACAGCCGAGCCCCTCCTTTGGGAGTTGTTCGGAATGGGTTGGTCTCGACGGGGCAGTGTGTTCCCGATACCTGTGGGAGATTGGGTACGTCTTCGGACGGGGTTGAGGGAAGCCATTAAGTTTCCGATAACTAGCCTGCTCAGCTAGTAGAAGGTGTGCTATATGACCAGGCGGCCCCTCCGAGGTCATATCGGTAGTCTTCACCTTGAGTGTTGACGCGCGTAAGTGGCGTATCCACTTCCGCCCCGTCTTGTGTCCCTAGGACCAGCTGGGGGGGGGGGCTTGTTAGGAAAGTAGGTCTTGCCCTAATGGAAAGCCCCACGAAGGATGCCGAGCGCCCTTTGGGACAGCTCGGATACTCCCTTGTTTTAAGAGGCCCGGTTCTTGTTCCTACGGGGACAAGGCTAATGGGAGTAGACCCTCTGCACTCAGATGTGTCCGTTGGATTTAGCAGCCTCACTGGCACCTCCTCTCGCACGGTAGCAATTCCTTGGTTACACACAGTCCGTGTGCAGGCGTCTTCTGGTCCAGCATCATGTTCCTGGTTCTCTGGCCTTCCAGTGGCGCTGTCACCACCGCCTCGCTCCTCGCGGAGACAACCACGTGTTCGTTCGAGACGACCTTTCATATTCCAAGCCGCTCTACCGGTTGACGGAAAATATCATCTTCTCCGTTGAGCCGCAGAACCTTCCTGCCGACGTCGACAGTCGCCTCTTGGCTCCTGAGGGAATTCAGTCCTAAGATCACCTCCCACCTCCCCAGGCACCTTCGCGACGGAGACCCACAGACGCACGGCACTCCGTCCAAAATTTCAGCTTCAGCAGTGCTTTCTTCTCCACAGGCAGGGTGCGGCCCGATGCAGTCATTAGCTCGTATGGTTTTCTCGGTTTCCTGGATGGCAAACCCTTGGCAATGTCAGGCCCGATGACGGTCACAGCTGCCCCGGTGTCCGCCAGCATGCCGCAAGGCTTCCCTCTCACCCAACCACCCGCGATGAGGGTGTCATCCATCCACCGGCTGATGGCGCGCAGTGTCACTATAGGAGATGGTGTGGATGGTGCCCACGGGCTCCTCGCCATGCCGGGCCTTACTCCTTCTTCCCTCTGCCCTTCCTGGTGTCGGCAGTCTCTCTTCAGGTGTCCTGGCTTTCCACATCCCCAACACAGGCCACTAGATCTTCGCTGGCGACCCTCGGCTGGTCTTCTGTCTCCGGTGAAGCGGACACTCATCGTTCTCGACGTCGGGGTAGCCGGTACCTTTGCTACCTTCATCCTCAATGTTGCCGTCAGCGCCTCGTGTATGGTTTCGTAGTTGCCGAGCATTAGGTAGTGCCGTATCTCGGCGTCTCGTACCACGTCAGCGAAGATGTATGCAGCTTCCCGGGATACGAACTCCGGCGTAAGGTCAACCAAGGCCTTGCTAGCCAGCTGCTCAATTGCCAGGGCCAACTCCTTCAGCGTCTCCCCTGGCTGTTGCGACCTTGTCTTCAGTTGACTGCTGTAGGCTGTGGCTAGGAGGTGGTTCCCGAGACGGTTCTCCAGGGCGTCCCAGATATCCTTGTAAGCCGCCACTGTCTGGACCGCGTTTAGGACTTCCGCGGCCAGTCCCTGGGGGCTGGCTAGTAGCTGTGCGGCCTACTCCTCTGTTGACCACTTGTTATGCCTAGTCACCATGTCGAACTGGCGGCGGAAAACCTCGAACGTTGACGCGCCGTCGTATTTAGGAGGTTTGTAGTGCGCCGATGTTGTGTTGCGTCCCGGCGCGCTGGCCTTCATGTCCTTCAACCGCCTGCCAGGATGTCTTCTACCATGGCGTCCAGGACTTTGGGTTGCTGTCGGCCTTTCCCTCCAGGTTGTTTACGCGGCTTGCAAGGTCTTCGACGTCTGCCACCATGGCATTCAGGGACTTGGCGGTACGGTTGTCCTTTTTCTCTAGGTCATGGAAGCCTTTCGCCAGTTCTTGGACGCGCTCATTCACTTGGCCCATCCGCTTGCCCAGCTCTGTCAAGTTAATCCTCACGCCGGCCAACTGGTCATCAAATTTGGCGGTGAGAGCCTCGTTCGCCACCTTCGTTTCCTTGTTCAATACCGCCATCTTCGCGATTTTTTTCGTGCCCAAGCTGTCTGCAGCTTTCGTCTGCGCAGCGTGGTTGTCATTCGCCGTCTTTACCTCTTTGAGTTCCGCTGCCCGTTTGTTGTTTGCCCTTTCCGCCTTCGTTGTTAATTCGGTCATCTTCGCGGTGAGGTTGCTATTCCCCATCTCCAACTTCCTTTCTCGATGATGTTATTTGCCGTCTTCATTTCCGAGGTCAGTTCTGCCTTCATTACTACCATCTTTTCCAAAATATTTTCCAATGCCCATTCCATGGCCGTTATCCCACTACTGAAAGCAGTTGTGACATTGTGGGTTCGTGAAATTTAAACTCCAGTTGCACAAAATCAAAATTTTCTTCATTTTCCGCCGAATTACAGTGGGTATATATATATATATATATATATATATATATATATATATATATATATATATATATATATATATATATATATATATATATATATATCATACACAGTTACGTAACACACACAATTACGTACAACTCTCTCTAGAGCTGACTAAAAACTGCTCCGATACACGTAGGTAATCTTCCAGTCCGTTTTCAAGCACTGCGCTCTTCACGGCAGCTCACCAAGATCTGCCTGGGTCGTCTATTTCGCCGCTTATATAGCCAGATCGCTGCATCTCGAAGCTTCACAGCTCGAAACATCATTCCGACTGTTTCAGACGTCAGGCTGAGGAGAAAGACACGGTACAGTGCCCCGTGAAACATTCCTCACCATCCCCGATGTGAGCGCCACAAGTTAAATGGGTGGTCGTGGTCTGAATGCCTCCTGTACCCTACCCAGCTCCAGTTGACCATGCCTTCCGATAATTGGGTGACATTACTTTCATAGTAAGAAAGTAATACATTGGACGATAGAGTCGCATAGAAAGTGCGAATTGAAATATGATGCAGATCTGTGGGAAATTATTGATAACGCGGCCCCTCCGAGGAAAGGTTACACACTAGGCCGTAGGTCACTAACGCGCGGAAATGCCTTAAAATTCCAGGCTTGGAATCCTCCAACTGCTATAGAGGACGATGAACAATCCATCGAACAAGTGTAATAAATTAGAGTAAGATCTGAAACTTTCTTGGCGACGAATATATAACATATGTTCTCGGGATAAAAAGCAGATGAGAAGAGCGTACATCGCTTATATCAGGATATGAATGAATATGGAATGTTCATAAACGCTAAATTCAACTATAAAGAAAACGTCCACGACAAAACACAATAAAAAAATGCGTTATCAACACTCAAGTTCAAGGAGGCCTTGACTTCGTCATGTTTGCGTGTGATACTGCTGAGTAGAATTATCCTATTTCTGTAATTTTAACTTCGATTTTAACACTGAGACATCAAGACAAAGTAAAAAAGAAACCCTTAACGAGAGATGGTATGTTTTAAGTGTACAGTGTGACCATTCTCATTCGTCGAAGAAGGAATTCACAGCTAACCTCTAGATTACATTCCAAGACAGATGTTAAGATCTCCTCTTTACCTCATTATAGGGATCATCCTTCACTACTGCTGCTCGGGGAACAACTCTTATGATTACCAACCAGTGTGCCAGTGAAGCGTCTTGGGATGCTATTGGACACTCGACTAACTTGCAACGCCCACATCTGTGGGTCTGTTACACTAGCATCTGCACTACTCTCAAAACTGTACCCTTTAATCAACAGGTGCACCTCACTTGGCAATGAATCCTCCCTTCTTCTATACAAATCTCTAGTCCGTCCCATCTTTACCTATGCAGCTCCAGTCTGGGGTGGCACCAGCAAGACTAATCTCCGCCGACTGCAGGTATTACAAAACAGGAGGCTGCGTACAGCTACAAATGCTCCATGGTTCATCAGAAACCAATAACTTCATCACGAGTTTGGTCTTCTATCAGTTCAAAAGTACATGCGCCGGCTGGCACGACCGTTCTTTAACCATCTCCAGGAAGTCCCTGGAGCTGTTACGTACAATCTCGGCGCTCGCAATCGCCAACCAACTCGCCTCAAGCGCAGACTGACACAAGATCGTCTCCTGAGTGACCTCTCCAGTACAGATGACCCAGACGAGCGACACCTATCATACTTAAAGTCCTCAATTTGTGTTACAGTGATCCTGCCACATTTAGCTAGAGGAGTCGTTCACGGCTACCTCAATTTATAAGTGTGCTCTTGCTAAGTGTCTCAATAACAAACATCTGTAAAGCATATTTGCTGATCGATGCACACAAAAGGAGATAGCGTGAGTATATAAGGCTAGTTAGGTCATAGAAACGTGACAACTTAATTTGACATTCAAGCTGTATCATTTCCCGTCGGGGAGGGGATTGGTCCGCTTCAGCTGCCGTGGTGTGGGCGCTGCGGGCCCTTAGCTCCCGTGTTACCTCTATCATTACTAGAGGAACGTCTGGCGAACATTCGAGCCGCTCCCTGTATGGGAGTAGTTTGGAATGGGCTGGACTGAAGTGGGAAGTGGTTCCCGAAAACCGTGGCAGATCGGGTACGTCTTTGGACGGAGTTGAGGAATGTCATATATTCCCGCTTTCTAGCCTGCATAGCTAGTGGAAGGTGTGCTAGAAAACCAGGCGACCTACTGCGGTTAATCAGTAGTCTTCCCCTTTGGGGTTGGCAAGCGTAATTCGCCTATCCACTTCCATCGCATCTTGAGTCCGGAGGACAAGGTGGGGGGGCCTGTTAGCCTCTAGCCCTTGTTATATGTAAAGCCCCTCGGAGGCACCGGGTGCCCTTTGAAAGGCTCGGTAACTCCCTGGTCGTTACAGGGAGGTCAATCTTCACGCTGTGTGGATTTCCTTGGTAGATACACTCGAGCTTATATAAGCTGTATAAATCTGTGCTTCTTCAGCGTGATGATTTCCATTTTTACGGCCGGTTTCCAAGAGTAACGGAACTGAAAACCAACATCATGATTGACCGTGCTCCTCTCGGAGAAATGGCCAGAGTCTCGTTAACTCTCCACTCCCAGTAGCGGCTGTATTTCTCTCAAGATGGTCTTCTTTCGAAATTTGGATCTATTATCCATAGCAATGCAATTCTCTTCCAGTACAAACTTCTCAGTTTACAGTAAGCGAATGCTCCGTTCATGTTCGTTTATTCTGGTAGCGATAGTCCATCTGGTTTGCTCTATATACGGCGTCCCACATACACAGGAAATTCGGTACATTCCCGGAACTTCGAAGTCCAGTTTGTCTTTCACAGGTCTCTACAGGTGTTTGAACTTCGGAGCTGGCTTGTTGATGGTCCTGATATTGTATTTGGTTAGATTTCTGCTGATTCTGTCAACCGAAAATTGTCGCCAAATATATCAGAAAGATCCGGAAACCACCTCCAAAGATTAAACATATGTTGAGCACAGACGATAGACAAACCAGACTTCCAAGATTCGTAAGGGTACCACATTTCCCATGGATGAGGGCACCGTATATAGAACTCACCGGAAGGACTTATAAATACCAGAATAATCGAACATTAGAGGAGGATTCGTTTAATAAAACCTGAGAAGTGTGGACTGGCAGGGCATTCCTTTGATATGGACCGCAGAGCTAACTTTCAGGAGACGACCGTCGTGGGAAGATGCAGCAGATCCTGATACACGAATGTTGGGTAACTCTACGCTCTATAGACCCTTGACTCATTGGAGCATTATTTCACCCATTCCATTCATCGTCCGATATGACTTACCGTTTGAGGACGTAAATTACACAACAACAACTAGTTTTCTACACTCATGCCATCTCATAACTTTGTACTTAATGTACTGCAGTGTTTTGTTCAGGGATCGGAATATTCTTAGTGTTATGTCATTTATTTTTCTTTATCTCAATTTAGAGTTTAATAACCTTTCTTAATCGTTTATACCTTGATGATGGGAACGATGCACGATCCCGAAACGTCAGTTTCTAATCGTCTTTTCACCTGGCTTGAACCCGAGAATAACTTGAGTGTAAATCGAATAAATCATAAGTGGTTTGTTAAAGATTTTTGAATTTTTCCTTTGATTATTGTTTTGTGCTACAGGCACTTGGAATATTCACGGGTTAATTAGGTATATATATGCTATGGCCTCAGGTTTTCTACTAGCTAGGGTAATGTACGAAAAATAGTTACTTCCGTGTACATTAGCACAGGTCCGCAACAATGATTGAGAGACAATATAATTAGTTTTATAAATTTAAACAATAACACATTATCTCTTAAATGGTCGTCATTACGTAACATCCTACATTTTTCATAATCACTACTTCACAAATTATCATGCTTAGGAAGAACACACAACTTCCTAATAGGTCTCTTGATCACACCTGAATCAGTCCTAACACTAGCAACTCTTGTCAGTGCATCATTACCAGGGTGAATCATCTCTATCACTCCCTTCCGCCATTGCAAAGGAGATAGATTGTCGTCTTTTATAAAAACATCACCGGGGCAAGGATTTGGATGTGCCTTTGTCCACTTATGACGCTGTTGAAGTGTATTCAGGTACTCCTTGTGCCATCTACTCCAGAAATCCTGAGTCATTTTTTGAATATGTTGCCATCGTGGCAGCCGGTTGAGGCTGAAATGGGTGAAGTCATGACCGGGAACAGCTGTGAGGGTTTCCCCAATAAGGAAATGAGAAGGGGTTAGGTAAGAGGAATCAGAAAGATCATCACTGAGTCTTGAACGAGGACGGGAATTTAGACAAGCTTCTATTTGCGCCGATATAGTTGTTAATTCTTCAAAGGTAAGGACTGTGTTGCCCATAGTTCTTCGCAGGTGATATTTTAAATTCACTACCATTGCTTCGCAAGCTCCTCCGAAATATGGTGCAGAAGGAGGAATAAAGTGCCAGCGGATTTCATGTCCTGATGCGGCTTCTATAATACTTCTCTATTGCTCGGGATCCTTCAGGAAGCTTTGAAGCTCCTTTATCTCTCTTGCAGCGCCAATATAGTTGGTGCCATTGTCACTGTAGACGTTAGACGGACAACTTCGACGTGCTGCAAAGCGTCGAAGTGCTGCCATGGATGCTGTTGTTGACAGACTGGACACGACTTCAAGATGGACAGCTCTGATTACAAGGCAAGTAAAGACTGCTACGTAGGCCTTATTTGTTTGTTTATTCCTGAGAAGACCAATCTTGAGCAAAAAGGTCCAGTATAGTCTACCCCTACGTTCAAAAATGCCTTGGGGGGTGTTAATCTGTAGTGCGGGAGATTTCCCGTTTTCTGTTCAATAGAAATTGCCTTTATCTTGAAGCAAGTTAAACATGAATTAATATGTTTCCTCACAGTTTGGTGAATCCTTGGAATCCAGTACCTTTGTCTAAGGGATGATATAAGCATTTGAGATTCTGCATGAAGTAATCTGAAGTGCTCATTTAAGATAAAAAGTTTGGTGAAGTGATGTTTGGGAGGTAATATGAGTTGATGTTTGGCGTCATATGATATGGGTGCATTTTGCAGCCGTCCACCTACTCGAAGAAGGCCTTTCCTGTCTAGTATAGGACCCAAGCTTCTTAATTCGCTAGTTGTGCATATTTCCTTTTTCGCCTTAAGGCATTGTATCTCCTTGTGATAGCAGCTAGATTCTGCAATTCCAAGACATTTGTTCAGAGCATTGTTTAGCACCTGGGGTCGCAGGAATGAAGCGTCTCCCTCCTTGCGACCCTTCTTGCAGTTCGAGATAAATCTGAGACAATAGCTGACTGTTCTGATTAGCCTGATTAGTGGGGAAAAATTATTCAGAAATGAATCGTCACATTTGGTAACATTAAGTAATGTTGTTACACTTTTTATGGAATGCTAGTAGAGTTGTTAGTATTCATGCCAATGGGCCAATATGAAGGATCCAGTTGCAGCCAATTAGGTCCTTGCCACAAGAGCTTGGAATCCCAGAGTAGTGCAGGTTGCATACCTCGAGACACATGGTCCGCAGGATTATCATGTGAACGCACGTGTCGCCAATGAGCTGATGGAACTATTTCCTGTATTTCCGAGACTCGATTTCCACAAATGTATTCCACTTTGTAGGGCATGCATTAAGGCATTCCAGAAAAATCTCTGAATTGGTCCAGAGTAGTGTTCTGGTGACAGTTAAACGTTTTATTAGGCGTGCTAGTACCAGCGCACTACACAGTTCAAGACGTGGAATAGTCACTTGTCAGTGTTTTGTTCCAAACTGTGTTCATAGCGCTAGCTGTCACAAACAAAACACACACGCTTGGTTACCTTAGTAAAACACTTACTCATAGAGTCAACTCTTCTCGCTCTCTGGCAACTTACAAATTTTCTGTAAATTTTCTGGAATCTAGTATACAATGTAGTGGTTCAATGAGTTAAAACATTTTCAATAACTTCATCGTTGGGCTTCTACATATGGGTGAGTTGTTAATATAATTTTATTTTATTTTAAAGTATAAAAACTTATTATATTTGTTAAGAAGTAATATTCCCAACTTGGAAATCTCCGTTACTTTCTCATTCCTATTCCGGTTTGCATGTCTTTGTAACTTTAGAACTTTATCGTACTGAATTGTTCTTTTTCAAATAATAATTCTCCAAATGCAAATCCTTTTAGTTAACTATTTTCCATTTTTGAGCAGATCCAATGAAAAAGGCAAATATACGTTTTGGTGGTACTAACATATTTTAGAAGTCAGGACCTTTCGGGAAAAAGATCGCTTAATAATATATTTGGTTTTATATATAAGCGTTTTCTTTAATTCTTTTCTTTCTTTTCTTTTTTTTTTTTTTTTAATATACGTCTTCCAGCGTTAAGTCATATCGGACGATGAATGAAATAGATGAAACGATGCACAAATTAGCCCAGGGTTCATAGAGCATATAAGTTACCCAAGTTTCACGTTTCAGGATAATTAAAAATCCGGAACCCCCTTTTCCGTTAACTCATCCTGTCCGAGATTCAAACTCGGTTAGCAACAAAATGGTGTAAATCTAAAATCCACAAATGTTAAGCAATAATCTTGAAAATCTTACAGTATTTAATGGCTGAAAATCAAATTTAATGAATGTAGCTTAAACCGTTATTAAGAAATTAATTATTATTTGAATATAATGAATTAAGTCAAAGTACTCAACGCGATGAATTTCTGCAATCTTGTTGCTCTTAATTTTATATTAGGTGTAAAACATATTATCATTAAGCTCTGTAAAGGAAGTTTTCATATTATTTGAGGATTTCATATCATAAGAATATTTTGGATTTATATATACATCATTTTTCAACATTCGTAAAGATAAAGTGCACATGAGTATATATCTAACAGCTACATTATCCCATACAAATCAAAAAGCTCTCGTAGCCCTTGTATACAGCATCTTTATAACTGGACAAAATTTAATTAAGATTGGATGAGAATTGCATGGAGCATTTTTAGTGGAACAACATCATGGAAATAATATACTTGAGAAAACTGCATTTAAGATTCAGAATTTTGTAATGTTACCAATAAATGTGATGGATAAAACTGAACTGTTCCATAAGTTTGGACCTCTGCTTCCTTCTTCTTTGCTTCCTTGGACGATTTGGAAATCATAAGCTGGCGTCTTGCACTTTTGAATTTCCCTTAGTGTACTTGCAATTTACATTAGGAGAATCCATACCACACTTTACCCCTTTGAAAATGTCCTATATGCTGTTATCAACTATCATTTAGGAATTTATTTCAGTAACATCATACCTACACATATTATAGTTTTATACCATGTCATTAAACAATGCTATCTTCCTGTGGGTGGACGATACATCAGTTTCTTTCTCTTCAGGTGAAGATGACGAGTCCTCCAAGATAGCACAACAGTTATCTTTATGTGGCCTACTTCCTTGTCCACTGTCTATTATTATTCTAGTTAAAACTTTACTAGGTCTTACATTCTTGCTCCTACCACCATTTATTCGATTCATATTTACAGTAAATAGAATCAATAATATATACAGCAACAGTAGTTTCTGATTCCTGCCAGACAACTTGAAAGTGCTCATTAAACTCGCACAATCTTACTGCACTGTTGTATACAGAAGCTCGAGTAAATTCACTATTTAAAGGTTACGTCTTGTATTTCTCAACAGAAAAAGCAATTCACTATGAAAACATACGACCACGTGATATTGTCCCTGATTTTGTATATAAGTTTCAAAACTTTTCTCGCTTCATCAGTTTTTCAGAGGAACCAATATAAATGCCAACAGTAAGTTTTCTGCAGAATAGCCAACATAACCCGCTGCAATATCTTATTAAAGTCAGCTAAACTTGAATGCACGAAAGATTAATTTGACAGTTCTCAGCAAAGCGATATTAGCCTTTTAAAATATGACGTTACTGTCAAATTATGCAGGTATCATAAGAAATGAAGTTGTGAAATAAAATAATAAGTTATAAAGATGGTAAATTCAACCAAAGAAATACATTGATATTTTGTGGAAATCTCACCATTTGGTTGCCTTAAAAGTTTATTATTATCATTAATGTTAAAAGCAGATATCAGTAAAGAAATTATTTTCGTGCTGAATGTTTTCTAAACGAAAGTTAATGTTTTGTTCCAAACTGTGTTCATGGCACTAGTTGTGACGAACAAAACACACACGCTTGGTTACCTTAGTGAAACAGTTACTCATCGAACAAACTTTTCATATCTTTGGAAACTTTAAAATGGTCTGGAAATTTTTTATGATTTCTCTTACAATGTAGTGGTTCAAACAGGACAAAACATTTCAATAAGTTCATCGTTTGGCTTCTACACATGGGTAAGTTGTTAATACAATTTTATTTTATTTTAAAGTGTAAAAACTTAGGATGTTCGTGAAGATGTAATACTCACAACTCGAAAATCTCCGTGAATTTCCTATCTTGGTTTGCATGTCTTTGTAACTTTAGAACTTTATTGTACCTAATTGTTCTTTTTCAAATAATAATCCTCCAAATTCAAATCTTTTAGTGAAATTATTTTCCATTTTTGTGTACATTAACTCACAATGTCCGAGATTCAAACTCTGGCCTCTTATAATTAAAGCAGACATGCTATCACCTGCATTACAGAGCCCTTCATTCTGCAGGATGAAGCGAAAGTTAAAAGCGTTTTTGTTCACATCAGAAGAAGCGAATACGTGCCTTAGGATTTACAAAGCGTCAAAATATTGGAAATGCAATCCATTAACGACGAATATCTTAGAAATACTTAAAGCCAGAAGCATTCTTTGGACATCAAATGTTCATTTTAGTGAGATTTACAATCATTGCATCTGGTAATAATGTTTTGTGCATATTCTACGATCTAAATTATAAACAAAGGCATATAAAATCAATCACGTCTGAACAAATGTCATTGCATACTCGCAGTAAATAAGAGTGATAAATTATTTCGAAATTATAGCATTTTATTCAAAATTCTGTGACTGTTTCTGATTATGGGTTTGAGTACTGTTTAGAGCGAAGTATGTTTCTTTAAGCACAATAATTTCCTATTGCCCATATAATTTTTCAGTGTAGGCGTGGGGGTGAAGACGAGTTTATTGAATAGGTAACAATTAACAAAACCAACATTGAGAAACCTTAACACTCATTAGCCACTATTACGTTTCTGAATTATTCTGAATTATTCTCAACTCATAGCTCTCCAAAATTGGAAAAGGAGGTAAAAGGGACTATACAAATGCAAAACTTTAAAAGCTACGTAAACGTACCTTGAATAGTTAGTGGTAAGGGTTATTGTTTGAAAACGTTTGTGTTCTTCTTAGGAAAGGGATTTTAATGCTAAGCTCACTATTTATATTAGTTGGGTAGCACAGTGGTTTCGTTGGCGACTCCCGTGCTAAGAATCCTCAGATCGACTCCCGGATCTGGGGTTGGCGATCTTAATTCGGCACTATTGATGCCTCCACCTCTGTCTAGCACATTTGAAGGGACCCTGATGCCTAACGTGGTTCGGAGTCCACGATATAAGCAGTAGGTCCTCTTGCTTCACCGTTATCTTCACTATCACCCTGTCATTGGAGGTAATGGACCCGCCCTCTGGGTGCCTCCACCTGAGAAATGGGCCCGGTCATCCCGTGGTGGGGTGAGGTTACCCCGAAAGCCAAGATGCCATGTGGGGAGTGTTGGCATCCAGTCCAATTCTATTTATATTAGTTTTTGAGTTATACCGTTATTCTGCCACTGTGTCTGTATTTATTTCTCCCACATCGACTCGCTGAAAATTGCGTGGAGTCACCGGCCTGCCGCTTCGCTTTTCATCTGCCAATGGTGTTTGCCTTCAGCGATGAACCCATCGCCTAACAGTGCTGACATGCACCGTTGCACATATTTTAGCCTTTCGTGAATGTGAATTGGCGTTTACCTTCCACAGTCAAAAATTCAGTCACAGAAGGCTGTCTAATACGAATGTCGTCATTCATTTTGCAAGATGATGCAGTGTCACCACCTGTTGACTTAGGAAGTTGCTACTGCAGGGGATTGGAGAAGGTTTGAGGAATTTCGCCAAATTCAAAGTTTTCACGTACCTACTATACAAAGAATATAGATCTCGTTAAAATATATGTATGCTTGTTTTCGTGGAGTGAACCTTTTTAGAGATATTACTTGCTATTACTATAAATTTTCAACTACCTATGTATCTATAACTACAGCTACATCTTTGGGAAGCTTAAATCCCATTTCTTTACCTCTAGGTAATCCATAGAAAACGCAATTTATATGCATCCCACAGGGACCTGTTTTAAAGTTTTCTATATGACTTAAATTATCTGTATTACCGTATGTTGCACCTAAAATAAAATTAACATAAACTAATTTCTGTAAATATTTGTCTCAATTGTGATTAAGTTCATAGAGCCATAGACCTGTTGAACAGGAATATAGAAGCTTATGTGAGAGCAACACTTTAGATCCATTGTTTCCTATTTCTATGTATTTTCAGCTCATAGTTGCATTGTTACTCAAAATCTTTGTGTCATTCCTGCAGGCAAACCATGGATGAGAAGCCTGACGAACAGAGTTCATCTGATGAGTCTAATACAGACTCAGATAGAGCCTCTCAGGGGGACACCTCTAACGTTAGTGACGTTAAGCAATTCTTAGACGACTTAAGAGTCGATCACGCTGACATTTTGAGGGAGTTAAAGTCCTTGGAGGAGGAGATTAGGACTATGATTGCCAGAATAAGAGCACTTGAATTTGTAATACACCTGCCAGGCGGTGCAACACGCGGTCAAGGAGATGCGCGTGGTTTAGGGCTTTGGTTTGAAGTGGATGGCCGTGAGGCTGATGCCGGTACCTCTCCACAGGAGAATGTGCAGTACTGACCACCCCAGAAATCATTGCAGTTTTGGGAGCAAGATGTAGAAGTTCCACTGCAGGTTAGTTGAGTTTTCCTAACTACATTAATGAACAACACATTTTTAGTTTTTATCTTTTCGATTTCTAGATTATTCCTGGAAATATACCTTTTAAGGAACCATAATAAATAATAAAACAAAACATCTTCAAAAGTCTGTAGCCTATGTGCGATCAGGATAATTATAACGCATAAAAGCATATTACATACTAAAATCTTATATTTAAGTTCAGAATACTACAAGGAAATGACACAAGTGTTTTCGAGAAAATCCTCAAACCCAAAGTACGCTTTACCTTCATGGATCTTTTCTTGTAATTCTTAATTCACTCAGGAATAGATATAACGATTGCATAAAATATCACAGGTTTGAGATATATGCTTGACAAACTAATTGCATGTTCTGAACTTTCTCGGAAATTCTGTAAGACACTCTTCACTGTGAAACACCTTTGTTTAGGTGGCAAACCTTAATCGTACTACACAACAGGTAATATAGATGTCGTTAAAATATTAATGCTTTTGCCGTTATTCATTTTCAAGATATACGTCGCGATTTATTCCAGTTTTAAATAATTATAGATTCAGTGGCTAGTCACTATCTTTTGTCGTGCATAAAGCGTGGAGTTCCACGGATCTTCTGGTTTCCGTCCAGTCGCTCTTACCCGGATATTCGTGGTTCAAATCCCGACCATGACATTGCTTTTTTCATGTTGACTCTATCCATCGAAAACCTTAGCCTAAATACGGCTAGTGTGCAGAAATGATTATTTTCCACCAATTAACTAAAATAATAAGAGTTAAATGATGAAGCCTGGGACTTAAGTATTTATGATGTTAAGTCGCCACAAATGGTGTATCTCGGATGCGAAAGCCCTTAGTGGTCTTCCGGAGAAATATATGAGTCAAATTGAGAATTTAATGTCAAGACGGCACGTTGGCAATGGTAGCTCAAAGGTTAAGAGCGCCTGGACGGAAACCAGGAGATCCGTAGTTCAAATCCCGGTCATGGCATTGAATTATTCATGTTGACTCTATCTATCAAAAACCTTAGCCTATATACGGCTAATGTAGAGAAATGATTAATTTCCATCAATTAACTAAAATAAATGTAAGCTCCTTCCCTCTTGCCTCTTTTTTTCCCTCCATAAGGCTGAAGTCACAGCAAAATTTTATGATTGACCACTAGTTGGGAGGCAGAGAATATGAACAAGTTAGCACATTTTTGACATTATATGAACAGCATATCACGAAATGCAAGAACCTGGCCTCTCTCTATTTAGCGTAATGTGGTTGCAGGAGGATAGGTAAAAAAAAGAAAAGATAGTTCTCTGTCACAATAACAGAGGGCAGCACTTATGGTTTTTTTTATTTTTTTTTTATTTGAGGGTTAGCCCGTTTTTCCTGGCATGTATTCTTTTTGCGTTTTAACAAGGTTTGTAGAACTCCGCCTTTCTTTTTTTTTTTCTCAGAAAAATCGTATATAAAAAACTGCTCCATCTAAACGCAAGTTCGGTTCGAGTATTTTCTTCAAAATTTTCGTGCCGTATCGTAGAAAGAAATTTGAATTTAACACAAAGGTCGAGATTTGACTGCCTTCATTTTTTAATTGACCACACACACACACACACACACAAACAAACACACACACATATACAGGCACACCCACCCACACACACACATACACACACCCACACACATACACACACACACACACACACACACACACACACACACACACACACACACACACCCGCCCGGACCTGTTAGAAGCATGATGTAGTATCGTACGTCCACAAACGACATACTATCCTTTGGTTTGACATATTCTCCACGAACAGCTCATAAAATGCTCACTTTTGCATCTGATTCATATAAATTGAGGTAAACAATTAATAAACGGGTCACTATATGCTGACCTTAATATTTCTGACGCTTTCCATGTTGTCGAAAAAATGAGAGCATCTCAAATGCGACAAAAATTTTCAAGAAATAAATTCCCATTATAACACATTTTCGAAATAGTTAATGAGAGAAAGAGTATCTTATACAAAAATTGTATGTAATATTCATTACTACATTTGCGTGTGTAGTAATGTTTCTGCTCTACTAGTTTTAACCAGTTATACAACATTTACGGAAGCCTTTGGAATAACGAATTATTAAGATGTTATCCCCAGAAAAATCAGAACCTGCATTTTATTTGTCATGTAGTTTCTTTACTATAAGGCAAAATCGTTAGTAACATTTATATACGACAAAGTAACAACAATGATATCTTGGAATGGAGGGAATTTCTTGAAAATCTTCGTGCCACGTCTAGGGAAGATGTGAGATAACTAAGCATGTTTTTATCCAACATTTAGTTTTCTAATTATGCCATTTACACACACAATCGATTCATAGAGATACGCTTGCGTACAAATCTTTTTCTAATAATGCTTTGTGGGGGGATGGAAACATGAAGTCCAAAAATGTATATTTACAATGAAATCTAAACATGAAATTTTTTGTTGAAACGTAGTGGTTTCTCTACCTGGTAGTTTAATGGTATAATAAATAATTCCTTTGGATTCATAACATCCCAGAGCCATTTTTGCCTTTAGAATGTGGATATTTAAGTATTATGTGGCATGCAATAGTAATAATGTTTAATAGTATAATTAGAATATTTAAATAAATGAATAGATTTAATAGTATGGAATTTACTTCTATAGTATTCAATAGAAGCATGCGATGATAACGCAAGTTAGAAGGTACACCTTTGATATACCTTGCATTGTGGCAATTTAAATATCAAATAATTAAATCAATTTCATTCAAATGATTTAAACATCTGAAGCTTAACTGTAGTGAAGTAATACAAATACTACATGAAAATATAATAATTTGTTAAGAACTTCAATTACCTTTTTATGAAATTATAAATTCTTCACAGTTTACAGGATTAGCTTCTCAATTCATTTAACTGCATCGTCAGCTCTGACTTTAACTGCTTTCAAATGGTTAGTAATTTTGAATAAACTAATAAGTAATTTATAATTTATGATTTTCTAAACGATAACTGAGGTTTGCAACAAATTACCTTTTTATTCTAATATTCATTCACTTTCTTCAAACTATTGATGGAATTAATGTAAAATTAACATAGAAAACGTTTGTAGTCAATTCTCTCTTTTACCCCTCAGAAATCCATTTAGCTCAAGATTGATGATACAGTAATTAAAGAAAAAGCATAAGAATCATTGACGAATGTTCTTTCTGTAATCTTATTTCCTGAAAGTCTTCTAAATTCTATAAATGTTGCAAATTTTTAAGAAAATATATTTCACAGTGAAAGAATTAAAGAAATACTAGAGGAACTTAAGATAATATCAATACTTGAAGTTTCAAAGGGTTATACCTGTTATTTGGTGCTGTAGTTACTTAATAACATAGAGGCTACAGCGTTTTCACTGAAACTCTAATAGACACTTCCGACATAAAGTTGTTTAAAGTCCATAGCATGGTTTTCTTCGAAAGGAAAGTGAAGCCAATGGTCGCGTGTGGTAGATTAATGGCACGTAAAAGAACAAGACTGATAAAGAGACCTTTGTGCAAAATTAAGCGGTCTTTCATGTCCAAAGTATAATAGGACGCTGAGTGGCATAGACATAGAAGTTCAAGAACTAAATAAATAAATGACAGAATGAGTGAGTAAATAAGTAAATAAATGAAAGAATGAATGAGTAAATAAATAAATGAAGGAATGAATGAGTAAATACATAAATGAATGAAAGAATGAATGAGTGAATTAAAGTTGTCATTCATTCTTGTCTTAGTACAAGATGCTATCTAAGCCTCTGTCTTGTAAATAAACCATATTTCAGAATCATAAGCACTATTTGCGAAATTTCTTTCAAAAGTAGGAATCAACATCTGAAGAAAAGAATTCAGTAGCTTTTCCAAATATCCAGAAGATGCCTCTGCACATTATCGCACTCCATGGAATCAAACCGCGTAGTTTAACTGTGAGAATTCCATCTTTATTTATTTATTTATTTTTTTTTTTTTTTTTGCAACAAGCTAGCAAATGTCCACGCCCAACTAAGCACGGGCATTAAAACAATGACGTAGCTGCTCCTTATATGGCGCTAGGGCGTTAGTGAAGGAAGATTCTGAAACTACAATGTTTAAACATAATTTTAAGGCCAAAAAACGGAAAGGTCATTTCTGTTATTTTTAACGAAATTTCACTTAATAGAAATACAGCATTGCTAGTTACTTCCTTTTGCGTTATGGTTTGAAAATATGCGTGCTCTATGGGTATATTAGTATATAATTTGTTGGTATACTTTAGTAACAACAATTTCTGGATAACTTTATACATTTATATTCAGGATGAACCACGTAAATCATGCACCGCCAATATTTCCGAAATGGAAAGTGCTAAATGTTTAAGGTTTTTTCACAGACATTCGTAGTTTTAACCTATAATTAGATTTTATTAACACTAGGAATGAGTATTTTTTGAGTAAACACAGTTTTTAAATGGAACACTCCCCAAATACAGCAAACAAAGTCGAGGGCAAGGTACATTATAAAGTTAATGGTGCTTTCTGCAGGTTTCTAGCGCCAGTAGTTCACGAGATATCTTATTTTGAGACCTTTACACACCGACAAATATGGGTTCCATTCAACCGGCTTAGTCGCTTTATACAATGTCGTTATGGATTTTTTACACGTGTTTACGGTTAATTTGTGCATTGCGACGTTCTAGTCAGTTAGTGACAGTTCAAGCAGTAGGTTGTGAACGAATATGGCATTTTAAAATGTAGAAACATTTGACATGCTCATGGTGTACCGATAGTGTAGAAAGAATTTAAATTGTCCTTGTATGGTGTGTACGGAAAGATATCCCAATAGACGTCAACCATCTCGGCCATTACTCATCAACCTTTTCAACCGGTTACGTGAAAGATGTGGTGTAACACCAAAAAGAAGTAACAGAAACAAAACAGATGACTAGAGATGTAGAAGAAGTTAATGTATTGGCTGCTGTTGCAATAGATTCGCAAATTAGTTCTCACATAATCGCACATGGAAGTGGTATGAGTCAGGCAAATGTACTTCGCATTCTCCATCGACGTAGGTTCCATTCCTTTCACATCTCTTTCCATCAATAGCTGCAAGGAAACGATTTTGAGAATCGTGTTAACCTTTGTACATGGGAATTACCATATGATACTCTAGATTCATCATGTATTTTCGAGTAGTTTAGTTATGAAGCAACTTTTACTGATTGTGGTCAGGTAAACCGCAGAAACACACACTACTGGTCTGTTGAAAATTTCCGTTTGCTTTGTCAGGTGGGACGTCAGCGTCCAAGGGGTTGAACTTGTGGTGTGGCATAATGAACCATCAGCTCATAGCCGTTTTTTCATAGAAGGAACACTAAACTCGCAAAGTACCTCAGCTCCCTAATAGCAAATCTTCCTGGATGCTAGAAGATGTTCCTCTGCAGACTAGAAGGAACCTGCGCTTCCAGCATGATAGCTGTCCAGTCTAGAATGCACCAATTACTAATGCTGGTTCTCACGGATTGTTTCCAAATCGATTGATCGGACGAAGAGGACCTGAAACTTGGCCGACCCGTTTGCCAGATTTCACTCCGTTAGACCCTTTCCTATAGGGAAAAACTAAAAGACACTTGTACAAAGACATACCAACTACACCAGATGATACCAAACAACGTATTACTGCTGCCTGCTCTAAAATTTCTGCTGAAATGCTAGAAAATGTGCAGCCTTACCACAGGGGACCGGAAGCTTGTATTGAAGCTGCAGCTTTGAAGTTCAGATTTTCCCTTATTTGTCAGATTCCACAGAGGCAGTTCACTCTCTTTTATTTAGCTTTCGCTATCACAGATAGTACAAGTGTCGGGGTGTAAAAGTTCAAAATGAAATCTCGTGAACTACTGCCACTAGACACTGCATAAAACACTGTTAACATTCTAATCTACCATACTTTTGATTTTTTAATTAATTAGTCATTGTTCCATTTCAAAAGTGTATGTTTCCTCCAAAAGTACACTTAAGTGCTATTAAAATCTGTTCATAGTCTAAAACTATGAGACCCTAACTACCAAAGAATGTTGGGGAAGCCACACGTCAATAGAACTTACCATTTCGGAAACAATGGTGGTAGAAGTTTTGGGTGACACATCCTGTAAAATATGGTAAACATGGTGGTCACAATTAATAAACGCTTTTAATTTGGAATAATTAAGGCAGATGAATGCATGTAATGTATGACAAATAAAATGTATTAACTACTAGGAGAAAATTGGTGTTCAAAGCTGTCGATAAATAACGAGTGTTATGTAACAGGCAATTTTCTTTTTAGTCTCTTTGTGTGAAAATTGTAACTTTATAGGGATCAGAAAATAAATTATATTGGAGATAAGAAATACTTTAAGTGGTGTACTAACTACAAGTACAGTCTTAAGAGTATCATTCAGGAACAACGATTTCTCTTACTTAAAGGGGAGTTACGCATATCTGTTGCAATTTATATTTTATGTTTAATCATTAAATGTAGAATATATAACAATAATTTATAACCTTATGAAGGTCTTCCTCTTCTTCTTCTTCTTCTTCGTCTTCTTCTTCTTCTTCTACCTCACGACTTTGGATTGTTTAACCCGTTCCGGCTCCAAATTGGTCTGCCCATCTTTTCTTTGGTCTTCCCTGGTTTCTTCTTCCTATAGGTTTAGAGTGTACGGCTGTTTTTGGTATTGTGTTATTATTCAACTTCTGGACATGTCCTTTCCATTGATTTCTATTGAAAGAAATAGAAATCAAAGGAAAGAACATGTTTATAAAAGTCAATGACTAATTACTAATTTTAAAATGAATCTTTTTCAGACGATAAATGCTACATATAGTGAAGAGAGCCCAAAAGGAACAGAAAAGGTGGACTTTGGGAGAGCGGTATCATCGATCAACGTGATTTTGAACCCATCAATTACAGGGAAGTCCAAGGCGGAGAGTGCCTCTTTGCATCATATGAGCGATGACAGTTCTAAAGGACCAGAGGAGCAGGCTGCAGCAGAAAAAATTGTGCCGAATGATGCTCCTAAACTCCCAACTAATAGAAGTACATTGGTTGCGAGGACAACAGCTGCAGAAGCCTCTGTGTTTAACATTGGCACTGCTCTCAAAATTGAGCACACATATAATTTAACGGATAAGAAATCTTCAACCACAGAACTCTCTGTGTCGGAAAATTCTAGCAAAAGTCCGACTACCGATACCACCCGTGACAATTTAATTGTAGATGATGCTACAGCTGAAGCACATATGCTTGGCGATGCTCCAATAAGACAGAGTAGTAAGGACTCTCTTAACAAAATGAATGACGAGTTATACGGACTACCAATAACAAAACTGCACGAATTGGATGTACCTTCCACCTCTGGAACTGCGGCACCACCCAAATCACGCCAAATTTATGAAGATATAAAAGCTGAAGTTTCTGATGAGGAAATAGAGTATTCAGACGACAGTTCGTCGAATATCGTTTGTCGCGACGATTTAGTTGAGTTCGACACTACAAGTATGTTAGTTCCATCAGATACCCAAGGAAATTTGCAGTGTGATACTCAAGTTGTCGAAGAAAAGGATTTTCATGGATCAGGTTGTGTAGCTATTTCAAATTTAAAGGCAAAATGAAGAAAATTTTTCGTTCAAACCGCAGGTAAAATTAAACAGTAAATAAAAATAATAAATGAATTCTTAAAAGGCGTTTGATTTCTTAAATAATACACAATATTTTATAGTAATAATTGCAAATAAATACACGCCATTTGCAACAATAAAACAGACAAGGGTTCTAGATTAGAATATGTGTTGCCTATGCATATTTCACTGCTCTTGCTGGAATTTCAAGAGTTGTTTATTAATTCGGCCAAAAGAATTTATGAATGTATTTTCTCACACTGGTTAAATCTAGTAGCCTGTAGGGAGTCTTTTACGCAATAGTACTTCTAGCAAGCGCGTTTAATGTATTAATTAACTAAATCGTTCATTCATCATTTACCTCCTGTAAATACAATACCTCATGTTTACCAAAAATTTGCGGCGGTGTAGATCCTTAACAACCTAAAACTCAGCATAGAAGGTGCCTAATTCGACCACTGTCAAGTAGCTGCTGGACATCGCTCGTCGGCTCTGTTCCATGTATGGGTGACGGCGATCCTTACGTATGCCATATGCAGACCGCTGCCGATAAGAGGCAAACAATACCTCCTGTGTAATGAAATGTGTTGTGTTTAAATACATGCGGCACCGCAGACGGTGACGCTGATGATACATGAAATAGAGTACTGATGTAATGAGAGGAAAAGCGAAACCGGTAATCCCGGATAAAAACCTGCTCCTCCTCCTTTGCGGTCGCCTCGGACCGAATGCCACGGCGCGGCCCTCCTCCTGGACAATGCTGTGTTATTATGCCCCAAAGCTCCTACGTATTCTGGACTCACTTTTGTTTACTTCCAATTATGCTCCGCAACCGATTTTTGGTATACAGGCCCCAAATAGAGCAGAGATAATGCTATCAAACTCTCAAGCACGTTTAGGTGAGAGCATAATAATAGTTCCCTTGTGGGTTTTAGAAGACTGTTACCCAAAACAGATTTCCAACGCTGTATGCACTTGCTGCATAGAAAACTATGTATGCTTAGTTCGACATACTTCTGCGAACAGTTCTTTTCTGTTATCAAGTTAGCTAAATTCAAATCCGAGAGCAGCCTATCAGATAACAGTCTAACATGCAGATATGATTTGACCTTGAAATTTTGGACATCGTAACCACAAAAAATGCAAATATTATCAAACAACTTCACTGCTTAATACAGCCTGGACTCCGACCACCTTCCAGCGCATTTCGCCATCTGCGGCTCTGCGGCGCCATCACGGCCAGTCTGACCGGCCCTCTGAAACGCGCAGAAACCTACTGGAGCAAGTTTACCCTTGAAATGCACAAGATGGCGCAACCTGGGCTGTCATACTACAGCGAGGCGGACATCGACGTCGCCATTGAAAACTACACTGCCTCGCTGGACACGGCCAATAGAAATTCTACCAGCTACACCACAAGCCCACACATGCTTAATTGAAAATGTCTGTGTTATTGCATGGGCTCTATTTTGTTAGAAAATACAAATGAATCATTTAAATTTTCTTGTACATTTTATGTGATTTATTTCATGTTTACTTATCTTCCCAACCGCATTAAGTTGAAATTCTACCCCCAGCAAACTTGTGAACTATTTTCACACTTAAAACCTCATTGGATATGATAAAAGCAATTTCACAGAATTTTGATATAGAGAGGTATAGATTTAATTTAATTTTTCAGTTTAGATAAGGGTATCTGATCCCTCACACTCAGAAGTACATTATTCAAGGGTCCTTTGTTTAGAACTGTAAAGAACAAGGTGATTTAATGCTAATGATCTTAGCGAATAAAAGAAAAGAAAGGGGGAAGAGGATTAATGTCTAATGAAGAAAGAAAATGCTAAACTTCACATAGATTATTTTTGTTTATATCGTGCATTAGCGTTTAAAATTTCTTTTGGGATCCTGCGTTAGCATTACATTTCCATAAAGCAGGTCTTATAAACAGTTATTTGTAAAATGAGAGGGTTTTGAGCAATAATGCCACAAAACTGGCATTCCTCTGTCCTGATGCTCTAAGCTGATGGATCTTCGCGAGTGCACAGGCAGGCATCTTGAAAACTAACTGAAACAGCAGGCAGGACAATGTAAATACGAGGGTGGACCCAAAAGATTCCGGACTCCGAGGGCGGTGTCACTCGTAGACGTAGCGCAGGGTTCTCAAGCTAGATGGTGTTAGCAGAAACCTACATGAAACCCTGTGCAGACGGGCGTCAGTGCAGAGCTAAACGTGCAAGTGTGGTATTGCGTTTCTCTGACTCTTGACGGGTTATTTTTGCGAAGTCGTTATGGCAAGTTTAAAAGAACAAAGAATGTGTGTGAAATGTTGTCCCCTGCTGAAAATAACTGCAATGGAGACACACCAAATGCTTCAGGAAGCATTTATTTGCTCCAGAAGTCTCTCCAATTAATGAGGTATTTATGAGAGCGATGACTCGCCAAGAGTCAGTCGTGAGTAGTAAACAGTTGTAAAGACATGTAACAAGAGTGTTGTAAACATTGGACGTTGAGTAAGCTGTTTGCTATTGTCCTCGACCTTGATGTTGTAGATTGTGATATGTGATATAATTCTGCTGCTACGTAGTCTGTTTCTACGCAAATAAAGAACACTTGGAATTTCGGCAAATTGGACTTTTAATTCTACGAACCCACAAAGTCACAATATTAAATACGCTAGCCCCTTCCTGTGTTATAGGATCAGCATGGAGTTTGAAATGCGACAAGTGTTGACCAATTTTGAACACGTGTGACTGTATTCCTGTTGTATGTACAACGAAACCGACTGTGAAACTACATCTGCAAACATATATGTTACATTTTTATTGTTGTCTAAGACTGACTTGACAATGTAGTGGGTAGAATGTGAGAGATTGAGGACGCCTACGTAATGTCTAGTCTTAATTACTACATCTTTTGTTCACCTAGAGGGATTTTGATTATTGACAGTGTTTTGTTATTTTTAGTTTCGTTATCTTGGAGTACGGAGAGAATAAAGGTTACGACCAGAAAAACTCTCATTTTAATATATTAATAACCCTGCACGCACATTTAAGCCCACTGAAATACCTTAAGTTACTTTTAGAAACATACGTTACACACGAAACAATATTTTAGTTATAAACAGCTTTTGGTGTCCAGAGATGGCTCACCTGTTATACCTTACTCAAGGAAAAATAAACTGTAATCATGTTCAAAGTTTTTTAAGACATTCATTTATGATCTTTATTTGTGACTTAGTTTTCAGTGTTGTTTATGACGTGAAAACAAGAAGTAGCTAGAATGTACACAGACACAATGTCGAAGTAAAAAATAATTGAGTGTGAGAAAGGAAGTATTCTAAGTTGTGTACTTATAAACAGCTTTCGCTACTGAAAGTGTGATTGAATTCCATATGGATTCTTGAATGTGAATTGAATTGACACAAAACTAATTGAATTCCTTTGTGACTTTATGAAGTACGCAGAAACGATTTTACTATGCCAAGGAGAAGATGACCTGACTTAGTCCGTAGAAGTTAGTCAAATGTGCGATAAGCTATTCTCACGTACTGACGAACAGCGAGACACAGATACTGCTAATGGTCGTAAATCAGTTGACACAGTTGGTGACGTAGTCAACTATCCCACAGAGTTTTAAATTCATTAGAATTGCCTGGACTCCCACCTCACAATTTAAAATTACGACCAGTTGCGATCATGCTGCTTAACATTAACCAACCACGACTGTACATTGGAACGAGACTAATGCCCTGATTCACCAACAGATGTTAAATCGACGTTAACAAATGTAACGTAACAATAGTCACAGCGCTAACGCTACAGTTAAATTTCTTGCATTTCACCAACCTGTTTATGAATATGTTAACAAACATGTGTCAACGCCAAGAAGCTTGTAAATGCCACAGCTATAGATGGCTATTGATGAGCCGTATTATTTTCTGAACGTAGTGCGATGCGCTTTTGTTTTCACTTTAATTTGCACACAACTGAAAAAATGACGGGTGAATAAAATCGTAAACAAAAGCCGTGGACAAATTCCTCTTCTATGGAGAACAAATTGTTAATTGAATTGGTGATGAAGTTCAAGGACATCGTTGCATATAAGAGGACGGATGCTGTGAATGTAAAAGAAAAAGGTGTCACGGGGAGAATATTGGAAACGAATTTGATTCAAATGCATGTGTCACTACTACAAGCACTAAACAACTTCTCAAGTATTACGTAAATTTAAAACGAGTTGCGAAGGACAAGTGACTTGCACGTTTCAAGACGGGAGGTGGACAATATATTATCGACATAATTCAGTGAATTATAAAATAGTAAGGTTATTAATACTTGAAGAAAAGGCGAGATCGGCATATTCCTTTCGGTGAATGTTCTTACCTCTCTTGTACTTCCGCAGTAACCTTCATAGCAACTTTCTTCGACAGTCTATACCTCTGTAGAAAATTTTCTTCGGATAGCTCCTCAAAATCATTTCTCCTCATAGCCCGTACTGTATTACGAATGCCATTTAGACGGTCTCAGATATAGCAAATCGACATCAAGAGCTGAGTTCATGCCCATCATCTTCACTGTTTACAATTGTTAAGGACTTAACATCAGAAATTTGGCTTGTTAGTTTAACAAGAGATTTAACACGAGTGTTACACTTGTTGGTGAAATGCAATTCTTGTTTTAACTATTGCTAAAGTCGTGTTTAAGCCTTAACATCTGTTGGTGAAATTGGGCATAACTGTGAGAAAGCTAATGGATAACGTCATCGAGGCAACATTCATCAATGTAAAGTACAAAGAAGAGGATATCTGGATCCCCGTATTCCGGTGATTCCAACGGATTTAGCTTTCTATTTTAAGCGTCTACAATTTCCCGTACGTTTGGCCTTTGCGATGACCATACATAAATCGTAAGGACAGTCGTTGGATGTTTGCGGAATTAACTTAAAGATTCCCTATTTCACTCATAGACAATTATACATCGCGTGTTTGCGCGTCAGGAAACCGTCATCTTTATGTATTTACGCACCAAAAAAAGGGCAAAAAATGTTATTTAACAGAAAGTTTTAAATTGATTAACTTAATTGCAGCTGTGTTGCATTTAAACTTCAGTCCCAAATGCAATATAAATAACTAATCAAAATTTGTTTTATTTATATAGATAAGTGAGACAACTTTTATTGGCGGTAAGAAGTTTGCCAGGCCAGCTAGTCATTGAATAAAATATTTATAAGTGAATTACTTTTTCAACTGTGTTGTTTAAAATCAAGTTACCATTGTTTCAACTGTCAGATCAGGATATATTAACTAAATGATTGGACCGTCAAATATGTTGTGAATTACAAATAAATGCTACCAACTGTGGGAATAGGAAAATACTCAAATTCAAAATAAGCTAAGATCAGAACTTAATAAATACACATTTTCGTAAGGGTATAATGCATTTGTAAAGAAACAATTTTAATGTGCATGGATTAAAAGCTCTAGTCTGTTAATGAATGCTGATATTATAAGCTGAAGTTTAATTCCATAAAACAGAATACTTGCAATGGTTATACAAAAAAGCATAAAGATTAGTCGATATCCAAGTCATTACTAAATGTTAGATACTAACGTATTTTTCAAGAAAAGTTGCCTTGTTTGTTTACACACAAACATTTGCGCGCGCATGCACTCACACACACGTACACACATACATATACGAGGGGGACCCCAAAAGAAACCAGACTCAGAGGGCGCTGCCACTCGTTGACTTATTGCGGGGCTCTCACGCTAGATGGTGTTAGTAGAGACCTTCATGAAACAGCTGTGCAGACGGCGTCAGTGTAGAGCTGAACGTGCAAGTGTGGTATTGTGTTTCTCTGACTGTTGGCTGGTTCTCTCTGCGAAGTCGTTATGGCAACTTTAAAAGAACAAAGAGTGTGTGCGAAATTTTGTTTCCTGCTTATAAAAACTGCAACGGAGACACACCAAATGCTTCAGGAAGCTTTCCAGGAGGACGCTATGAGCCGCACACAGGTTTTCGAGTGATTTGGGTGCTTTAAACGTGGTGAGATGTGTGTTCTGGACGTTCGGCTCGTTCTGGACGCCCATCAACATCGCAGAATGAGAACATTGAAAAGGTCCGCCAAAATTTCAAAGAGTATTGTCGCCAACGATCGACCAAACTTCAGTAGCCACAGGAATCAGCTGGTGCTCGTGCCAGCGGATTTTGAGGGAGGATTTGCACATGAGACGTGTTGCTGCTTAATTTGTTGCGCGCCTTTTCACACAGGTGCACAAAACATTCGAAATAAATGTGTGTCATGACTTGAAAACTGAGATTGCAGGTGATCCAAACTTCTTGAACAAAGTCATTGCATGGGATGAGAGTTAGTGTTACGGGTATGACCCCGAAACCAAGCAAGCGTCAATCCAGTGGAGCACTCCCAACTCTCTCAGAACAAAAAAAGCAAGGCAAGTGAGGTCAAATGTGAAGACGATGATCATTGTCTTTTTGATGTTCGTGGAACTGTGCATCGGGAATTCATACCCCCTGGTCAGACTGTTAAACATCGTTGAACCTGGACGCTTTAAGGCGTCTGCTAGAGGATGTGAGGAGGAAACGCCCGGAGATTTGGCAATCAGGTGACTGGTTTCTGCTTCACGACAACGCTCTAGCACACACGGCTTTACCAGTGACCCACTATTTGGCATGTCAGAGGTGGTCTGTCGTTTTCCACGCTCGGTATTCACCTGACCTAGCCCCGTGCGACCTTCTTCCTATTTCCAGGAATGAAAAAGACGCTAAAAGGGGAGCGTTATGACGATGTGGAGGCGGTAAATACAGCTTCGCAAAGGGCACTGGCCAATATCAAACTTGAAGAGTTCAAAACATACTTCAAACACTTGGAAAGGAGACTTGACAAGTGCATATCATGTAATGGAGAGTATTTTGAAGGTGACAGAAGTAATTTTGTAAAAACGTTCTGAGTTGACCACTAAAATGATTCTTCTTCAAATAAATGATGTCATTTTCCCATTGAAATTGAATATATCAAGAAGTATTAATGCGTGCTATCAGAACTTATTCTCTGACTGGAAAATGCCAACTTGGCACTGAAAACCGTTGTCAGTATTCCTGGTTGTGTATCCAGATAAAAAAAAAAATGTGCATCTCTGGAAGTAGCTCGTTTGATTAAGCTGCAGAAGGTTTTTGAACGCAAGCGCCTTTGAAGATGCGAAAGTTATAAATAAGGATTATAAAGACGAAAATATATTCTCTATAGCGTGTACACCTTAGAGCCCAAATAGACACTATGTTCAGCTGAAAGCACGTCTTCCGCGTACACGAATGAGTTACGTGCTCGTAGGAAATAGTTCTCATAACAAAATTTGAGTAAACAACTGGGATAAATTGGGGAACAGATGGGTCGCGTGGGACGATGGTGCAACCCAGATTGAGGAGGCAGGAAGATACGGAAAACGGCTGTCATTTTTAGGTCTGCAACGCCATAACGCTAAGGAATATGCACGAGCGCTGCTCAATAATGAATGATCACAATTTTTTTTTTTGGCAACGTCCCTTTACTCAACCTCATTATTTTGATGGTCCTTCTCAAAGTTGTCTCCCCTGATTGTGATGTACTTGTCCCAGCGTTTATGCCAGTTTTCAAAGACATGCTGGAAACCAATTTTAGACAGATCCTTCAAAATCGTCCCCGCAGCCTTCCCCACTGCTTCTGATGATGGATAATGCCACTCACAAGGCATTTATTCATGTTTGAGAATAGAAAAAGCTCACATGGGACTAAATCCGGGCTATACAGAGGGTGAGGAATGCACTTCACTTTGATTTTTGTAAGACATTCAGCATCAACAGCGCAATATGCGGCCGCACTTTGTCGTGGTGCAGCATCCAGACTTCTACACGGAAATGTGGGCTTTTGCGCTTGATATGGACTTACAATGCTTTCAGGGCATCCCTGTAATATTGTTCAGTTAATGATAATTGTGCATGTACAAAATGCTGGTAATCCATTCCATAAATATCAAAGAATGAGGTGACCATAACTTTCCCAGTAGCAGCAACCAGTTTTCCATTTAGGGGGGTTGGTGATGAAGGAGATTTCCACACTGAACTTTGCTGTTAGCTGTCAGGATCAAACATATGTAGCCTAGTTTCGACAACAGTGATTACCGCTGAATGAAATTCCGGATCCTCCTCTAACATCAACTTTAATTGCATCCAGACCTGTTTGCTAATGTCCTTTAGTTCGGGAATTAAGTCTTGGAACACATCGCGCACAAACACGTTTCATGTGTAATGTTTCTGTCACCAACGTGTGGGTGGCATCCAATGAAATGTTCAGTATTTCAGAAAGTGATCTTAAGGTAATTCGTCAATCCTCTCTTACAATGGCAACAGCAGTGTTATTTTGTCTTCCGTAAGAGCAGTAAGAGGACAACCGGGTCCACTTTCCTTTGAAATTTATTGCCTCCCCTCTTTAAACATTTTTTCTAGCTGTGCTGTAGGAAAGAAAAGACCCTCCATAGGTGTCCTGTAACACTATATAGGCCTTAACTGAAGATATTTTGAGACGTAAGCAGAATTTTAAAGCCGCCTCTTGTTCCTCGATTGTTACCTCCATTGCAGTGTTAGGCGATACCTAACATGTCTAAATTAGCCTGGTTCTCACAGGCGGAAACCAGGAGTACCAACAATGTAACAACTATGGCATGTTTGTTTCACATTAAGGTAAGAGAATTTATTAAAACTCGATTATATTCGAAAAATTATGACTGTAAAAACTTATAATCTTTATTCATTGAACAGCCCTCGTAAATTGATGACGAATTTAACTGCTTAGTTCAGCCCAAGAACAAACAATATACGATCATATATTCGGTAGACAGAACAACTAATTAGTCTTCTGTCTTTCATCCGGTCTCAATGGGGGTTTAATATACAGAGGTGGCCTGTCGAACGTTGTGATTAATTTAGCGAAAATTTGGTTCGGGCAGAGTAGCAGAAATCTCGCCAAATACATCAGGATCATCAATAAGCCAGTTCCGAAAATTGAACACCTGTTGAGACTGGTGAAAGACAAACCGGACTTCCCATTTCCGGGAATATACCGCATTCCTTGCATATGGGCGACGCCGTATATAGGACAAACCGGAAGGACCATCGCTGCCAGAATAAACGAACATGAACAGAGTATTCGCTTAATGCAGCCTGATAAGCTTGGCCTGACAGACTATTGATTTGACATGGAGCACACAGTCAACTTTCGGGAGATGATCATCTAGGCAAAATGCAGCAGTTTCTGGGAGTAGAGAGTGAAGGGGGCTTTGGCTATTTTATTTGAAGGTGCACGCTTAATCGCGATGCTGGGTTTTAGTTCAGTTAGTCTTGGAAACTGGCCCTAGGAGTAGAAATCAACCGGCTCAGTAAGCACAGACATATAGAGCTACAATGTTAAATTAAGTGGTAACATTTCTATGACCTAACTAGCTTTATACATTCACGGCATCTCCCGACCTGGTATTTAATTTCCTGCAATCAGTCATTTGTTCAGGGATACAAGTATTGGTCGTGTTTTTCGAAGTTGATAGTGTTTTGTCGTAGTTGGTTTCTTGTTACAT
>CM060948.1:316356930-316391930 GCA_030765055.1 Mantis religiosa
GAGCACCGGGTCCACCTTCCTTTGAAATTGACTGTCTCCCCGCATTAAACACTTTAAACCATCTTCGAGCTGTGCTGTAGGGCAGAACAAAATCTCCATAGGTCTCCTGTAACATAGTATGGGATTCAAATGAAGACTTACTGAGACGAAAGCAGAATTTCAAGCCCGCAGATTGTTCCTCGCGTGTTACCTCAATTACAGCGGTAGTCAAAATTGAGCATATCTGAGCTTGCCTTGCTCTCAAAGGCGGGAACCAGGAGCACCAACAATGGAACTACTACGTAGTGTTTGTTTCACATTAAGCTAATAGAGTATAATAAGTTTGAATTTTAGTGCGAAAAATTATGACCGTAAAAAATTATGATCATTCTTAATTGAACAACCCTCGTACATCTGAATTTGTGAAGTTATTATTTGGACATAGTACATATGAAACACAGCCCTGGATTTATTAAACTAAAATGCCGTTTTCTAACATAAGTAGTCCAATGGCTTTGAGCAATATTTAACGCAAGAATGGAAGCGTTTAGGTACAAATTAAGAAGAGGGCCAATGGAAATCTTAGGCCATAGCATAGATATACCTAATTACCTCCTGAACATTCCAGGTGTGTGTAGCACAAAAGAATACCCACAGGAAGGTTTCAAAAGCTTTAGCAATCCACTTATAATTTATTAGAATTATATGCAAGATATTCTCGGGATACAAGCCAGGTGAAAAGACGGCTAGAAACCGACGTTTCGGGAAGCGTAGATCACTCCCATCATCAGGATATGAACGAATAAGAAATGTTATTAAACTCTGAATTGAGCTAACAAATGATCGATGACAAAACGCTACCGACGTTCGGATCCCTGAACAGAAGACTGTAGTAAATAAAACACCAAGCCATGAGACGGTGTGAGTGTAGAAAACTAGTTGTTCTGTGTGTAATTTACGTCCTCCAACGTTAAGTCATATCGGACTATGAATGAAATAGGTGAAATGATGCCCAAATAAGCCCAGGGTGCTTAGAGCTTAGAGTTACCCGACATTCGTCTATCAGGATAAAGGAAAACGTCAGAAAAAGCGTATCCAGGTATCTCACACTACTGAGATTCGAACTTGCGACCAACTATACGTGAGGCAGACACAGTACGTCTACGCTAACGAGGGGTGCAGAGAACTAGTTACGACATAGAAAAGTGACTAATTTATTTGACATGAAAGCAGTATAAATCCGTGATTCTTGAGCCGGTTGATTCAATTATAGGACCATCTTCCAAGAAGAACTGAAACTGAAGACCAGCATAGCTATTAAGCGTGCTCCTCTCAAAGTAAATGGCCAAAGACCCCGTAACTCTACACCACAAGTAACTGCTGCATTTTCCCACGACGGTCGTCTCCTGAAAGTTGGCTATATGGTCCACATCAAAGGAATGCTCTGCCAGTCCACACATCTCAGGTTACGTTAAACGACTGCTCGTTTAATGATCCTTTATTCTGGTATTAATAAGTGCTTCCGGTGTGTCTTATATACGGTGGGCCACATTAATAGAGAAAGCGGTACACTTCCGAATCTTGGAAGCCTAGTTTATCATTCATCGGGTGTCAATGTGTGTTTAATCATCGGAGGAGGCTTGTGGATCGTTCTGATTAATTTGGCGACAGTTTGGTTCCGACAGAATAAGCGGGAAATCTCGCCAAATACATCAGGATCATCAGCAAGCCAGCTCCGAAGATTAAACACCTGTTGAGGCCGGTGAAAGAAAAACCGGACATCCCATTTCCGGACATGTACCGCATTCCCTCTACATGTCGGATGCCGTATATAGGACAAACCAGAAGGACAATCGCTAACAGAATAAACGAACATGAACAGGGAATTCGCTTGATGCAGCCTAAGAAGCTTGGTCTGAGAGAGCATTGTTTTGATGTGGAGCATAGATTGAACTTTCGGGAGACGACCATCTTGGGCAAATGCAGAAGTTGCTGGGAGTGGAGTGTTAAAGGAGGCTTTGGCTATTTTATCTGAAGGAGCACGCTTAATCGCGATGCTGGGTTTTAGTTCAGTTAGTCTTGGAAGCTGGCCTTAGAAGTAGAAATCAACCGGCTCAAGAAGCACAGACATCTACAGCTTCAATGTCAAATTAAGTAGTCACGTTTCTATGACCTAGTTTGCTTTCTAAATTCACGGCATCTCCTGACCTGGTATTTAAGATACTGCAGTCTTTTGTTCACCGATACGAGTGTTGGTCGTGTTCTGTAGCTGTTGATAGCGTTTTGTCCTTGTTGGTGTTTTGTTACCTCTATTTAATGTTGAATAACATTCTTTATTCCTTAATATCCTTATGAAAGGAGAGGTTTACGGTTCCGAAACAGGTGAAAATACGATAAGAAGCCGACCTTTCGGGATCGTACATCGCTCCTATCAAGGTGTGAATGAATAAGAAATGTTATTAAACTCTAAATTGAGATAACGAAAACTCAATGACAAAATACTACCAAAGTTCTAATCCCTGAACAAAAGCCTGCAGTAAACTAGATACCAAGTCGTGAGACGGTGTGAGTGTAGAAAACTAGTTGTTTTGTGTGTAATTTACGGCCTCCAACGTTAAGTTATGCCGGACGATGAATCGAATGGGTGAAATGATGCTCCAATGAGTCCAGGGACCATAGAGCTTAGAGTTACGCGACATTTGTCTGTCAGGATATGAGAAAGCCTCGGAACCAACCTTATCCAGGTAACTCACCCTAACTAAGATTCGAACTCGAGACCTCTTGAATGTGAGGCAGACACGCTACTATCTACGCTAACTAGAGGGGCCAGAAAACTAGTTAGGACATTAAAAGATGAATAATTAACTTGATATTCATGCTGTATAAATCTGTGCTTCTTGAGCCGATTGATATCCGTTTTATGACCATCTTCCAAGAAGAACTGAACTGAAGACCAGCATTGCGATTAAGCGAGCTCCTCATAAAGGAAATAGCCAAATCCTCCTTAACCCTCCGCTATAAGTAACTGCTGCGTTTACCAACGACTGTCGTCTTCTGAAAGTTGACTCTATGGTCCATATAAAATAAAATTCTCTACCAATCCAAACTTCTCAGGTTGCATTATACGAATTCTCCTTTAATGTTCATTTATTCTGGTATTGTTAAGTCCTTCCGGTGTGTCTTATATACGGTGCCCACATTCATGGGGAATGCGGTACACTTACAAATCTTGGAAGTCTGGTTTGTTTTACATCTGGTCTCAACAGTTGTTTCTTCGAAGGTGTCTTGTGGAACGTTCTGATTTATTAGGCGACAATTTGTTGCTGGCAGAATCAGCACAAATCTCGCTGAATACCATACCGGGACCATCATCAAGCCACCTGCGAAGATTAAAGACCTGTTGAGACCGGTAAAAGACAAAGTGGACTTCGCAGTTGCGGGAATGTACCGCATTCGCTGAGTATGTGGGAAGCCGTATATAGGACAAACCGGACGGAGCATCGCTACCAGAATAAACGAACAGGAAGGGAGCATTCGCTTACTGTAAACTGAGTAGTCTGGACTGGAAGAGCATTGCATTGCTGTGGACAATAAATCCAAATTTTGAAATAAAGACCATCGTGAGGAAATGCAGCAGCTACTGGAAGGGGAGAGTTAGCGAGGCTTTGGCCATTCCTCCGAGAGGAGCACGCTCAATCGTGATGCTGGATTTCATTTCCGTTACTCTTGGAAATCGGACTTAAAAATGAAAAGTACTCCGCTGAAGAAGCTTAGATTTATACAGCTTATATAAGCTCGAGGGTATCTTCCAGAGCAATCCACACAGAGTGAAGATTGACCACCCCCTCTAATGACCAGGGATTTACCGAGCTGCTCCAAAGGGCACCCCGTGGCTCAGTGGGGCTTTCAATAGGGCAATTCCTAGAGAGTAACAAGCCCCTCCGTCTGCTCCTCCGGACTCAAAATGGGATGGAAGTGGATACGCGAATTTCGTGTGTCAAATCCAAAGGGGAAGGCTGCTGATTAACCTTGGTAGGTCGCCAGATGATCTAGCACACCTTCTACTAGCTATGCAAGCTAGTACGCGGGAATATATGGCATCCCTCAACGCCTTCCGAAGATATACCCGATCTCCCACGCTTTTCGGGAACAGCTTCCCCCTCGAGTCCAACCCAATCTGAACAACTCCCATTCATGGAGTGGCTCGAATGTTCGCCCGACGTTTCTGTAGTAACATAAGAGGTACCACGAGGGCTAAGGGACCGCAGCGCCCACACCATGGCAGCTGAAGTGTTCGAATCCCCTCCCCTGCGGGAAATCATACAGCTTGAATGTCAAATTAAGTTCTCACGTTTCTGTGACCGAACTAGCTTTATATACTCAGGCCATCTCCTTTTTTACTTTTTTTTACATTTAACAGCAAAAATGCTTTACAGATGTTTGCTTTGAGACACTTAGTAACAGTACACATAACAATTGAGGTACCCGTGAATGACTCCTCTAGCTAAATATGACAGGACCATTATAACACAAACTGAGGACTTCAAGTTTGATAGGAATCACTCGTCTGTGTCATCTGTGCTGGTGAAGTCACTCAGCAGAAGATCATGTGGCAGTCTGCGCTTGAGGCGATTTGGTTGGCGAGTGCGAGCGCCGAGATGGTACGTAATAGTCCCAGGGACCTCCTGGAGGTGGTAAAAGAAAGGTCGTGCCAGCCGGCGGATATACGTGTGAACTGGTAGAAGACCAAACTCGTGATGAAGTTGTTGGCTTCTGGTGAACCATGGAGCATTTGCAGATATAGGCAGCAACCAGTTTTGTAATACCTGCAGTCGGCGGCGATAAGTCTTGCTGGTGCCACCCCAGACTGGAGCTGCATTGGTAAAAATGGGAGACTAGAGATTTGTAAAGCAGAAGGGAGGATTCATAACCAAGTGAGGTGTACCTGTTGAGTAAAGGGTACAGTTTTGCGATCAGTGCAGAGGCATGTGTAACAGAACGACAGATGTGGGCGTTCCAAGTTAGTCTAGTGTCCAGTAGCACCCAAAGATACTTCACTGGCACACTGGTTGGTAACCATGAGAGTTGTTCCCCGAGCAGCTGTAGTGAAGGAGGATCCCTATAACGACGTATAGAGGAGATACTAACCTCTGACTAGTAATGTAATGTAAAGGTTAGCTATGAATTCCTTCTTCCACGAATGTAAATGATCAAACTGTACAGTTAATACTTACTCTCACTAGTTAAGAGTTTCTTTTCTGCTTTTTCTTGATGTCCCAATGTTAAAATTGAGGCTTAGAATTACAGCAATATGATAATCCTATACAGCATTATCACACTCAAACATTAAATCACGGCATCCTTGAACCTCACGCCCTCTCCTCACCTGGAATTTAATTTGCTGCAAACATTCTATTGTTCAGGGATACCAGTGTTGATGCTGTTTTGTCGTTGATTTTATGTTATTTCAATTTAACGTTTAATAACATTCCTTATTCAGTAATACCCTGATGATATAAGCGATGTACGCTTTTCTTATCCGTTTCTTATCCCGAGAATATATGTTATATATTCGTCGCCAAGAAAGTTTCAGATCTTACTTTAATTTATTACACTTATTCGACGGGTTGTTCATTGTCCTGTATAGCAGTTGGAGGATTTCAAGCTTAAAATTCTAAGGTACTTCCGCACGTTTGAGACCTGTGGCCTATTGTGTTACCTTTCTTCGGAGAGGTCGCGTTATCAATCATTCCTCACAGATCTGCATCATATTTCAATTCGCACATTCTCTGCGACTCTATCGTCCAATGTATTACTTTCTCTCTATGAAAGTATTGTATTCCACCCAAAATTTCAAAATCGAGAAATGACCCAAATTACGTGTCTTTATATATAATCCCGCTTGCCTCTCACCTCGGTGGTCCTTATTCGCTCCAACACAACCGCTCGGTAGCGTATATGGTAGCATGTCTTTCTCACGCTCAAGGGGTCCCAAGTTCGATTCCCGATCAGGGTAATACAACTGGATAGTTTTTCCGTTTTTTATTTCGCTTACCTGATAGACGAATGTTGGGTAAGTCTAAGCTCAATGGACCCCTGACACATTTGAGCATCATTTCACCCATTTCAATCATCGTAGGATATGACTCAACGTTGGAGGACGTAAACTGGAAAAAAAGACCTCCATGTGGAATATGTGGTGGACAGCATGGAGTTGGGGTGGGCTTCCTCCGGGTCCTCCTGTTTCCCATACCATCATTCCACCAATTGCCCCATCATTCATTCATCCCAGGCGTTGGGCCGACCCTCCAACCCTGATCCCATGTTTCAGGCCAATATGCGTGGGCTGCTTCGTTCTGAAGGAAACGAAGCGACTCCTAACACCAGCATAGTTGAGGAAGGGAGACTTAAAACTATATATATATATATATATATATATATATATATATTCTCTATTTTGCCGTATTTTATTATTTGCATTTCATTATATTTTGCTTCCTGCACTTTTACACATATACACCATACATATAGACACCCTTGCCAAGGCTAGACTGGAACCCGCAGCCTTTAAATCGGCGGATGCTAGAAATACACTCACTAGCGTACACGGCTACGGAGGCCGGCAATGTTTTAAAACTCACTTACCTATTTTAGTAAGTACATAATTTTTTTGTACGTCGCTTTCCTGTAATGCGAAACAGGTTTTGATTAGGATGTCTGGGATACCTTCAGGCATCTGACTTGAATAGCCGTGATAATTACGGTGACAGGAAGTGGACTGGATATCCACTCAAAGTTGGAAGTCCTGAGTTGGTGTCGCAGTGACCGCAGTTCAATGTGCCTTGTAGTATACGATGCAGGAGGCCCACGTAAAATAATCGATGTGACGGCATGTATGGAAGACAGCAGGGTATCATTTGACTGTAGTTACTTGGGCCCTGCTTATTTTGTTATATAACACGACAATGTGAACGATGATGATGGTGATGATGATGATGATGATGATGATGATGATGATGATGATGATGATGATGATGATGATGATGATGATGATGATGATGTACAATTCAGGACATCTCCAGTACATAATTTTAATTTGTTAAAGGCAACATATAAGGAATATAGCAGAAAAAAATTATTAAAGTTATTACAAATAGGAACAAAATGCTTATATCTATCATAATGGACACCTTGACTGAAAGGAGGAGTTTTAAAAACATGTTTTGGATAAATATGTGTAAGCTATTCTTCCTGTGAATAGTGCAAGGAGAAAACTAAATGTCAGATTAAAACTTGATTTTTTGTTCAGTATCTTCCAAGGATACGTGAAGGAGATATTAAACCAAAGCCTTCATCCTAAAGTATCTCTTTTCTGAAATATACTTTAACTTTATTTTATCAAAGCAAAAGGGGGCTCCAAAGAGCCATTAAAGTATAAATCAATTACAAATTAAAGCTATTCCTTTAATTTTCTAGAAATGTTCCCTGAATTCCCCTTCATTGTGTATGAACTTTGCTGAATAGTTAAGCGTGTGTAACAATATAACCCACGGCGTAACAACACGTTAGCGGGCCAGGGCCTGCTGACCCGATCGCCGGCCTCACGCTCACAGACTAAAGAAGGGAGATGTGGTCAGCATCACTGCACTCCAAAACGGGAAGTTGACTCTAGTGCAGGGTTCGTCACCTAACGTAGCTGTTCGATTTCCTCACAATGCCGAATGGGCACCTGCCCCTTGCGCGGGTGAGATCGGACCCGATTTCTTTCCATAGCAGGGAACGAGAGCACAATGCTCTAGCGCACACTGCCAGGGCATTGGATGTGTATGGCATAAATATGCGAGGGGTGTTCAAAACAGAAAGTCATTTTTTTACGACAACGTACCTTTACTCATTATCATAATTTTGATGCTCGTTCTCAAAATAGTCTCCCCTGAATTCGATGCACTTTTCCCAGCGTTTCTGCCAGTCTACAAAGACATGCTGGAAAAATTTTTTGGGAGATACTTTAAAATCACCTCCGCAGCCTTCACCACTGCTTCCGATGATGGCTAATGCTTCCCAGGAAGCCGTTTCTTCAATTTAGGAGCAGAAAAATTCAGGTTGGGCTAAATACGTACTACGGGGAGGGTGAGGGATGCATTTCAGGTTGATTTGTTCAAGATATCCAGCAACAATATTAGTAACATGCGGCCGCGCATTATCGTGTTTCAGCATTCAGCCTGCTTCGCGGAAATGTCTTTTGCGCCTGATATGGGCTTGCAATGTCTTCATGACATCCCTGTAGTACTGTCCTGTTATTGAGTTGTGTGCAGGTACAATACGCTGACAAACCATTCCATGTATATCAAAGAATGAGATGACCATAGCTTTCCCAGCAGAAGCAACCAGTTTTGCTTTTTGGGGGGTTGGTAATGAAGGAGATTTGCACACTAAGGTTTGCTATTTGCTCTCAGGATCAAAATGACGTAGCCAAGTTTCAACAGCAGTGATTACGTTGGAAAGAAACTTCGGATTTTCCTAATACATTAACTTTAGCTGCATGCAGACCTGCATGCAAATGTCCTTCTGCCGGGGAATCAACAGTCTTGGAACCCATCACCCACAAACACGTCTCATAGGTAATTTTTCTTACACCAAGGTGCGGGTGGCACACATTGAAGTGTTCAGTGTTTCAGAAAGTGATCTTCAGGTAATTCGTCGATCCTCTCTTACAATGGCAGCAGCAGTGTTGATGTTTTCTGTCATAAAAGCAGTAACCGGGGCACCGGGTCCACCTTCTTTGAAATTGATTGTTCCCCTCTATATACATTTTAAACCACCTTCGAACAGTGCTGTAGGGAAGAACAGAATAATAATAGGCCTCCTGTAACACAGTATGTGCCTCAACTGAAGATATGTTGAGACGAAAGCAGAATTTCAAGCTGCAGGCTGTTCCTCATCTGTTACCTCCATTGCAGCGATAGGTCATACTGAACATTTCTGAACTTGCCGTGCTCTCACAGGCGGGAATCAGGAGTACTAGCAATGCAACAACTACAGCGCGTTTGTTTCACATTAAGCTAACAGAATATAATAATTTTGAATTCTAGTGCAAAAAATTATGACCGTAAAACTATGATCATTCTTTAATGAACTGTATTCGTATTTCTGGATTTGTGAAGTTATTTGTTATATGAACACGCTAAACATCATGAAACGGAGCTCCCGATTTATTAAACAAAAATAAGGCTTTCTACCAAAAGTATTCCAATGGTTTTGAGAAATATTAAGCTCTAGAATTAAAGCGTTGTATACACGTTAACAAGAGGGAGAAACAAAATCTTAGGCCATAGCATATTATATGTATATACCTAATTACTAGGTGATTATTCCAAGTGCGTGTGGCACAAAAGAATACCCAGGAGGAAGTTTCAAAAGCTGTGGTGGTTCCACATATAAGATATTCTCGGGATACAAGCCAGCAAAAAAGACGATTAGAAACCGACATTTCGGGATCGTACAACGCTCCCATCATAAGGATATGATTCAATAAGAAATGTTATAAAACTCTAAGTTAAGATAAAAAAAGATCAATGACAGAACACTAACAATGTTCGGGTCCCTGAACAAAAGACTGAAGTAAATTAAATACCAAATCATTAGACGGTGTGAGTGCAGAAAACTAGTGTTGTGTGCGTAATTACGTCCTCCAACGATATGGCATATCGGACTATGCATGAAATGGGTGAAATGATGCTCTAATGAGCCCAGGGTCCATAGAACTTAGAGTTACCCAACATTCGTCTATCAGGATAAGGGAAAACCTCGGATAAATCTTATCCAGGTAACTCACCCTTACCGAGATTCGAACTCAGGACCCCTTTGGAGGTGGCTTGTGGATCGTTCTGATTTATTTGGCGACAAGTTGGTGCCGGAAGAATCAGCAGAAATCTCGCCAATTACAATATCAGGACCATTAACAAGCCACCTCCGAAGATTAAACATCTGTTGAGACCGGTGAAAGACAAACTTGACTTCGCAGTTCCGGTAATGTACCGCATTTCCTGTATGTGTGGGACGCCGTACATAGGACAAACTGGACGGACCATCGCTACCAGAATAAACGAACATGAACGGAGCATACGCTTACTCTAAACTGAGGAGTCTGGACTGGAAATGCATTGCATTGCTATGGACAATAGATCCAAATTTCGAAAGAAGACCATCTTGGGGAAATACAGAGGCTACTGGGAGTGCAGAGTTGGCGAGGTTTTGGCCATTTCTCCGAGACGAACACCCTCAATCGCGGTACTGGTTTTCAGTTATGTCACTCTTGGAAACCGGGCTTAAAATGGAAATCACCCCGCGGAAGAAGCACAGATTTATACAGCTTATATAAGCTCGAGGTTATCTACCAGTGCAATCCACACAGAGTGAACTTTGACCTCCCTTCTAAATACCACGGAGTGACCAAACTGTCCCAAAGGGCACTCGGTGCAAGGGAAAGGGCAAGCCCTAGAGATTAACAAGCCCCCCTCCATCTGATCCTCCGGCGTCAAGAGGGGATGGAAGTGGATACGCAAATTACGTACGCCAAACCCGAAGGTGAAAACTACTGTTTAACCTCGGTAGGTCGCCTAGTATTCTAGCACACCTTCTACTAGATATGCAGGCTAGTACGCGAGAATATATGGCATCGCTCACCTCGTCCGAAGACGTACCCGATCACCCACGGTTTTAGAGAAACACTTACCCTTCCAGTCCAACCCAATACGAACAACTCCCAATCAGAGAGCGGTTAGAATGTTGCCCGACGATTCTCTAGTAACCTCAGAGGCACCACGAGTGCTAAGGAACCGCAGTGTCCATACCACTGCAGCTAAAGTGGACGAATTCCCTTCCCTACGGGAAATCATACAGCTTGAAGGTCAAATTAATATGTCACATGACTATGATATAACTAGCTCTATATACTCACGCCATCACCTTACCTGGTATTTAATTTACTGCAAACAGTCCATGGTACAGGGATACGAGTGTTGATAATGTTTTGTCTTTGTTGACAGTGTTTTGTCGTTATTGAGTTTTTCTTTATTTCTATTTAGCGTTTATTAACATTCCTTACTCATTCAGATCCTGATGATATAAGCGATGTACGCTCTTCCCATCTGCTTTTTATCCCGAGAATATATGTTATATATTCGTTGCCAAGAAAGTTTCAGATATTACTTTAATTTATTACACTTGTTCGACGGATTGTTCATCGTCCTCTATAGCAGTTGGAAGATTTCAAGCCTGGAATTATAAGGCATTTACGTGCGTTTGTAACCTGCGGCCTACTTTCTTCGGAGGGGTCACGTTATCAATCATTCCTCACAGATGTGCATCATATTTCAATTCGCAATTTCTATATGACTCTATCGTCCGATGTATTACTTTCTAACTATGAAAGCATTGTCACCCAATTGTCGGAAGGCATGACCAGCTGGAGCTAGTTAGGGGACAGGAGGCACTCAAGCCATGCCCACCCATTTATCTTGTGGCGCTCAGATAGGAGATGTTTGGGCACGGGGCACTGTACCTTCTCTTTCCCCTACCCCTTACGTCTGGAACAATCGGGATGATATTCCGAGCCACGAAGCTTCGAGATACAGCGTTCTGCCTATATAAGCGGCGTAATAGTGCTAGAGAAGACTGCGCACGTGTATCAGAGGAGCTTTTAGTCAGCTCTAGAGAGAGCTGTACGTAATTGTGTCTGTTACGTAACTTTGTGTGATACCTGCACCAAATGTAATTCGGTGGAAGTAAAGAACTGGACTTTTAATTGCACGAACACGCAAAGTCAAAACGTGGTGTCAGAAGTGGGATAACGGCCATACAATCGGCATTAGAAGAGATTTTGGAAAAGATGATGGAAATGAAGGCCGACCTGACCTCTGAAATGAAAACATCACCGAGAAAATGGAAAAGAAGTGGGAGACGGCGTATAGCAACTTGATCTCAAAGATAACCGAATTAACAAATAAGACGGAAATGCCAACAACAACCTGTCAGCGGAACTGAAAGAAATAAAGCCGGCGAATGACAACCTCTCCGCGAAGACGGAAGTTGCAAACAACTCGGGTACGACAATGACCGCGAAGATGGCCAAACTGACCACGGAAATGAAGGTTGCTAACGAGGCTCTCGTCGGCGAATCTGAAAAACATGATGCTGGACCATAAAACGCCTCCACACGGACTATGTGTAGCAAGGGCATTGCTGCCGTTCCGAGAGAAGGTGCCATTGATACTACCAAATCCAAAGGAAACCGACCATGACGTCCAAGCCGGGACCGGTTTGGAAACGTGAGAGCTCTTGGTAGGCGTAATAGCAATTGACAAGACCGAGGGGTCGGTGCCGAAGCAACACCAGGGACCCGGCTAGAAGGCCTACTTGAAATGAAATGAAAATGTGTAGTGTTTAACGCCCGCTTTTACGGCACACGGCATCGCAAGCGGGAACACTTATGATACATGAGATGAAGATGGAGCACCGGTGGAATGAGATGACGGGGGTAACCGGAGGTGCCGGAGAAAATCCGCCCCAACGCCGTGTTGTCTACTACAAATCTCACTTTGCGGTTGCCTGGGATCGAACCCGGGCCATCTTGGTGAGAGCCAAGCGGTCTAACCACTGAGCCACGGCGTGGCGAAGGCCTACTTGAGAGGGCGACCGACCACCTAAACGCAGAGGAGCTGGAGAATGTTCGGCAACTGCTGAGACGATACCAGCGTGTCTTCAGCCAAGGTTGCAGTGACTACGGCCGCATGGAAAAAGGGCTTAACGCATCGACACCGGAGAAGCCCGGCCTATTTGGCAACCACCTAAACGCGTTCCTTTGGTGAAGCAAGGGGTGGTACGAGACATGCTGGAGGACATGAAATTCAGGGGAGTGATTTAAGAGTCTGACAGCCGTTGATGTTCACCTGTAGTCTTTGTGACGAAGAAGTATGTCGACCTACGTTTGTGCGTGGACTACAGGAAGCTGAACGCTCTCACCCGGGATGACTGTTTTCCCTCACCACGGATTAAAGACACCCTGGACACGCTAGCTGGTGCACAGTGGTTCTCGACACTGACCTGAAGTTTGGCTACTGGCAGGTAGCTTTCGACCCGAGAGACAAGGAGAAGACCGCATTCTCGACAGGCCAAGGTCTCTGGCATTTCACAGTTATGCCCTATGGCCTCGGCAAAGCCCCAGTGACCATCCAACGCCTCATGTAGTTAGTGATGAGAGGACCGACTTGCGACGCCTCACAGCTATAACTGGACGACATCATCATCGGCGGTAATACTTTTGAAGATCATCTCGAGAATCTGAGCAAGGTGCTACAGAGACTGCAGGCGACCAACTTGAAGCTGAACGCGGTGAAGTGCCACCTCTTCCGCAAGGAAGTCAACTAGTTTGGTCACATAATCCCAGCAACCGGAATGGCCACCGACCCGGAGAAGACACAGGCTCTTAGAGATTGGCCTCGCCCGAAGGAAAATAAAGAGCTGCGCAGTTTCCTGGGCCTTTACAGTTATTACCGACACTTCATAAGGGGGTTCTCCAGCATCGCGAAACCCCTCACCCGCCTGATAGATGAACACCAACCTTATGTGTGGACGGACAGCGCTGAATAGGCTTTCCAGCACCTGAAGAACACCCTGTACAGTGTTCCAATTTTGGAATTTCCACAACCAGGTGGCGCCTTCATTGTAGATACCGACACCAGCGACCACTTTATTAGAGGCGTCCTATCCCAAGTCCAGTAAGGCCAAGAGGGGTAATAGCCTACTACAGCAAGACGCTATCGAAGGCAGAGAAGAACTACTGTGTCACCCGTCGAGAATTATTGGCCGTAGTAAAGACCTTGGAGCACTTCCACAAGTACCTGTACGGTCAACCATTCCACCTGAGGACTGACCATTCCGCCCTAACCTGGCTATTGAGCTTTAACAACCTGGAAGGTAGTAGAGCACGTTGGGTCCAGAGGCCGCAAGAGTACGACTTCAACTCTGAACATCGCAGAGGGAAGAGTCATGGTAACACAGACGCTATGTCACGAGAACCCTGTCCAGAAGAGTGCGGCCAGTGCGCAAGGGTGGAGGAGAAGGGGCGTGCCGCAGCAGTCCTTCTCCACAGACAAGGTGTCACCCGATGCCGTCACAACCTGATATGGTTGGCTCGGCTTTCTTTTCGGCAAACCCTTGGCCCGTCAGGTCTGATGGTGGTCACGGCCGCCAGGGTGTCTCCGGGCACGCGTCACGGCTTCCCAACCGTACGCGATGAGGCTGTCATCCATACGCCGGCTGACTGCGCGTAGTGTCACTCGAGGAGATGGTGGTGATGGCCCCTATCCCCGATGACCCTGATTCGTTTTCCGGCTTCTCTCCCTGGTGTAGAAAGTCTCTCTTCAGGTGTCCAGGCTGACCGCACTCCCAACACAGGCCACTAGCTCTTTGCCGGCGTCCCTCGGCAGCTCTTCTGTTTCCGGTGTAGCAGACGCTCCTCGTTCTCGACGTCGGGATAGCTGTCACTTTGGCCGCCTCTCCGTGTCTCGTACCCCATCGACAAATGTGTAGGAAGCTTCCCGGGATACGAACTCTGGTGGGAGGTCGACTAGGGCTTTTCTAGCCAGTTGCGAAACTGCCAGGGCGAACTGCTGCAGCGTCTCTCCTGGCTGCTGTGACCTAGCCTTTAGCTGGCTGCGGTACGCTGTGACTAAGCGGTGGTTTCCAAAACAATTCTCCAAAAGCTGCCAGATTTCCTTGTGCAACGTCGTTATCTATACCCCGTTCAGGACTTCCGCAGCCCGTCCCTGGACGCTGGCTATTAACTGTGTGGCCTCTTCCTCTGGTGACCATTTATTGTGCTAGGCCTCTGCGTCGAACTTGCTGCGGAAGACTTCGAAAGTTGTCACACCGTCGTATTTAGGAGGTTTGACGTGTGCAGATGTTGCGTCACGTCCCGGAGCGTAGGCCTTCAAGTCCCTCAATTTCCTGCCGACGATGTCCTCTACCGTAGCGTTTACGGACTGGGTGTTACTGTCGGCGTTTCCCTGTAGGTTGTTTATGCGGTTCGGAAGGACTTCGACGTCTACCACCATGGCGTACAGGGACGTTATTGTCGGTCTTTTGCTCTCAATCATTAAGGCGCTCGTCCACTTGACCCTTCCGCTTGCCCACCTCCGCGACGTCATCCCTCACTCCGGTCAACTTTTCCTCAAATTTGGCGGCGAGAACTTCGTTCGCCACCTTCATTTCCGTGGCCAGACTGCGTTCGCTGCTCTCATTTCTGTGGTTAATTCAGCCTTCATTGCAGTCAGATTGTGATTTTTCTTCTCCAGATTTGCGGCCAGGTCACTATTTGCCGCCTCCGTCTTCGCTGTTAATTCGGCCTTCATTTCTTCCATCTTCTCGGTGATGTTGACGTTAACCGTCTTCATTTGTTTCAGTTATCTTCAATGTTCAGTAACGCCTACATCGCAATGGAAGTAAGACGCAGTTAAAGTTGATGTTAGAATAATATCCGGAGTTTATTTGAAACATAATTCACTGCTGACGAAGCTTTGATCACTTTGATCCTGAGAGCAAGCAGCAAAGCTCAGTGTAGAAATCTCCTTCAGCAACAACTCCAGAAAAACCAAAAATGGTTGCTTCTGCTGGGAAAGCTATGTTTACCTCATTCTTTGATATTCATGGAATGGTTAATCAGCATGTTGTACCTGCACACACATCAGTAACTGGACAATATTACAGGGATGTCCTAAAACACTGCAAGTGATATTAGGCACAAAAGATCGCATTTCCGTGAAGCAGGCTGCCTGCTGCACCACGATAATGCGAGGCCGCATTATGCCAAAGTTGCTGCTGAATATCTTACAAAAATCAACGTGAATACATCCCTCACCCTTCCTATAGTCCGGATTTCGCCCCATGTGACTTTTTCTATTCCATAGCTAAAAAAACGCCTTCGTGGGAAATATTATTTTGAGAAGGACCATCAAAGTTATTTGGATGAGTAAAGGTACGTTGTCAAAAAAAAAAAAAAAAAAAAAAAAAAACTTTGATCGTTCTATATTGAACTGTGCTCATATGTAGCTAAAATTAATGGAATCGACGAAAATGTATAATATTTAAGAAAAAATATTAAGATATGTAAAATTATGTACTATGGTGTGAAAATGTATTATAGCTCGGAATATGTCGAAATATCTAAATTAAGATGTTGGAATAAGGCTCTTCACAATTTAATTCGTCGACATTTTAGTTTTTTATAATTGCGTGCCCAGCAACAGAATATGTAATTACATAAAAGCGTGTTCTACTTATCACTTAATAGAATGTTCGAAACACCTTTTTGTAAGATGACGGTAGAAGTTGGTAACAATGCAAGCAGGTCGATATTGTAACGGGAGCGCTAGAACACCCTGTGAAAGCAGCTGGCAGCGGAAGGTAGGGGAGGTTCGGTTAGCCACACCTCCTCCTCGTTTGTCTTGTAGTGGTGACAGACTGTGGTCAGGAGAAAAACATGAATGTGTCGCCTGTTTTCTCTACACCTGTTTCTGGAAATTACGTAATCTGGAACATTCTCCTGGTCACTAGAAACCGGCGATATTCCTATATAAAGAGAGTTACAGACAGACGGAGTCAGTCAGTCAGTCAGTTGGTTAGTGTGTGAGTGAGGACAGTTCTTGGTGTAAGAAGGCAGTGTTAGTCAGTGACGTGTTAATGAACGAAAGGGTTGTGCAACGGAAGACTGTACGAACTGTGTATGGGTATCGGAGTTTATGTAATCGTTGTAACGGACGAACTGGTGAATTGTAAGTGTGTGCAGCAAGTAATTCTGTGTAATCGGCAAGGGTTTAACTGTAAGTCGGTGGAAATAAAGAACATTTTGGAGTGGTGTAATTGGACTTTTCATTTCACGAACCCACTAAGTCACAATATAGATATAATACCGGCTTTCGGACGAAGGAAGACATAGCGTTTGCTCCCTGTCCCTTACATGTAGGTTGCCTAATCTCTGTTTCATATAACATTGGCCCGCTGACAGACATCACTCCGCGTGCAACTACCTTCCCCCTCACCCTAATTGGCTATTGCTTTCGCGCCATAAGCGGTGCCTTCCCGACACTTTTAAACCTGCAGTGGACGTCACAATAATTGCCAGGGAGATAGATAAAATTATACAAATAAAAATATGAAGGCAGGCAAAAATGATGAAACTTATAATGAAACTGAGCAAGTTGAAACTGAATGAATGAGCAATGAAACTGAAACAAGTTTATAATGAAAGGCCTTCGGCCTCTTGCAATGTGATTTTTTAAAACCAGCATACATGCCTTGCAAAAATGCTTGTCTTTCAGTATTAAATTCGTGTCACGCCATACTTGTCGTGTGTCCTTCATTCACCAAGTCTCGTCAAGGTAGTATATTTTGCGACTTGTATCTCGGTACAGTCTCATTGTCCTTAAATGACGTCTTCTCCATACAGCAATATCCCCCCTGGAGTGGTAAGATTTCTTGTTGTCTCAAATTAATCTCGCGATGTTCCTATGCATCTAACACTCACACCTTTAAGTTCAGAGCATAGCTGTTCGAGCTCTCTCACTGAGAAAGACGGATATTTTTTGTGTGCATTAAACACAAGCATCACAATACTTTCCTCGCCTCTTTGTAAAGGTTTACCCTTGCGATGCTTCAACGAAAAACTGGCGCTAGACTCGGCCATTATACATATAATTAGTACAAGCGCAATAAAGATCAATAATACAATTTAGCTCTCTCAATCGACACAACACAACTTCGAATTGCGATATATAACTAATCCAGTTCAAAACAAGGTCAGTGTTAAAAGTCTTATAAACAAATGTGTCATCACTACCGTTAAATTACGTGCTATCGTGCCATGTTCTTGTGAGCAAAGGAACCTTCTCTTTACTTCGTTTAAGAATTAACTGGCATTTCAGATAAGCCATCTCTGTTACGTAATATATTTAATAAAAACAGTTGCGAAAAAATAAATTTTTGCGATTCTCTTCCAACATATAAAGATATATCACCATGTTAAATAACGAACCAATTTTTCCGCATAACAGTCTGCACCACAACTACAGCCAATGAGATGTTATAAGGTCACGTGACCGTTAAGAGTTACGGGGATCTTATGTGAAACAAGGACTAGCTTGATACGCTCATGCCATCTTTTGACCTGGTATTTAATTTACTGGAGTCTTTTGTTCAGGGATACGAGTGTTGATAAAGTTTTGTCTCTGTTGATAGTGCTTTGTCGTTGTTGATTTTTGGTTATTGCAATTTAAAGTTTATTAACTTTCCTTATTCGTTCATATCCTGATGATGGTAGAGATTCACGCTCTTCTCACCAGTTTTGTATCCCGGGAATATGAGTCATAAATTCGTAGCCAAGAAAGTTCCAGGTCTACTATAATTTATTAGACTTGTTCGACGGGTTGTGAGTCGTCCTGTATAGCAGTTGTATGGCTTTAATCCTGGAATTCTAAGGCATTTCCGAGCGCTTCTGTGACCTTTCAGTATACTGTATTATCTTTCTTCGGCGTTTGTCATCTGATATTACTTTCTCACTATGAAAGTATTATATTCCACCCAAAAACACAAAATCGAGGGATGACCAAAGTTGCATATCTCTTTTTATTTTTATATGTATTCACGATCCCATTATTTACGATAGCGGGGCGCGGAGCGATAAGGAACAGATAGTGCCAAGTGGATATAAAGAGCTTGCCTAAGCAGATAAACATAGCGTGGGGATAAAAGACATGTGAAAACAGATAAGTTAGATAGAAAAGCAAAGTTCTAGTGACATCATGATTGTCTTAGAGAACATTCGACTTCTTGTTTGTTACAGAATGTTCCGGAAATGTTTAGTAATATGAGTCCTGGTATATACAAGGAAGCCGTGACTCACCAAGGGTAAGTTGCAAACAGAGTCGTGACGAGAGTAGTAATTGGAACTAGTGTGTGTTTTGGAAGAGAAATCTTTGTTGTATTCAAAGAATTTGGAAGATTTTACTTGTGTGTTACGTAATTATGCTAGTGAACAGAGTGTATTCCTACGGAAATAGAGAACATTTTTAATTTGTGCAACTTGGACTTTTAACTCTTCGAGCTCACAAAGTCTCAATATATTTCCGCTTGTCTCTCACCTAGGCTGTCCAGATTTACTCCCAGGCGACCGGAATGTGGGATTTTTTGCGGAGAACATGGCGTTGGGGTGTTCCTTAGGGTTCTCCGGGTTCTCCCAACATCAATTCACCAACTACTACCATCATTCATTCATACCAGGCATTATCCGACCCTCCAACCCTGATCTCATGTATCAGGTCAATATGCTTGGTCTACTTTGCTCTGAAGAAATTCAAGTGACACCTAACACCAGCATTGCTGAGGAATGGAAATTTAAAAATATATATTGTTTATTATACTGTGATTTATTATTTCCATTTCATTACATTTTGCTTCCTGTACTTTTACATATTTACACTATACATAAAAAACACCCATGGCACAGGCTAAACTATCTTATCGGCGACCTTCTTATCGGCGGATGCTAGTAATACACTCACTAGCTAACACGGCTACGGGGGCCGACAATGTTTTAAAACTCACTTAACTCTTTTAGTAAGCACTTATATTGCTACGTACGCCGTTTTCTTTAATTCGAAACCGGTTTTCATTAGGACGTCTGGGCACCTTCAGGCAATTGATATGAAATGTGTAGTGTTTAATGCCCGCTTTTACTACATACGACATCGCAGGAGGTGACACTGATGATGCATGACATAAAGATGGAGCACCGGTGGAATGAGATGGCGGAGGAAAATGGAGGTCCCGGAGAAAACCCGCCCCAACGCCGTGTTGTCCACCATAAATCTCACTTTGCGGTCGCCTGGGTTGGAACCGGGCCGCCTTGGTGAGAGCCAAGCGGTCTAACCTCTGAGCCACGGCGTGGTATTCAGGCAACTGACTTCAACAGCCATGATGATTACGGAGACACGCAGTGCACTGGACATCCATTCAAAATTGGAAGTCGTGATTTGGTGCCGCAGAGACCGCAGTAAATGTGACTGTGGTAAACGATGTAGGAGGGCCCACGTAAAATAATCGCTGTGATAGCATCTATGGATGATAGCAGGGCGTCATTTGAATGTAGTTGCTTGGATTTTGCTTCTTTCCTTATAAAACACTACAATGTGAATAATAATAATAATAATAATGATGATGAGGATGATTACGATGAAGACGATGAGGAGGTACAATTCAGGACATCTCCAGAACGTAATTTTAATTGGTTAAAGGCAGTATGAGGAATATAGTAGAACAAATATATTAAAATTATTTCAAATAGGAAGAAAATGCTTATATCTATCATAATGGACACCGTGACTGAAAGTAGGGGTTTTAAAAAATGTTTTCGGTAAATCTGTGTGTGGAATTCTCCCTGTGAATAGTGTAAAGCTAAAACAAACATTCAGATTAAAACTTGATTTTTTTTGTTCAGTATCTTCCAAGGATACGTCAAGGAGATATTCAACCAAAGCTTCCATTCTAAAGTAACTCTTTTCTGAAATAATCTTCAGATTAATTTTCTCAAAGGAAAAAGAGGCTCCAAAGAGCCATTAATGAATAAACAATTACAAATTAAGTTTATTCCTTTAATTTTCTTGAAATATCCTCTTAAGTCCCCTTCATCGTTTATGAACTTTGCTCAATTGTTACGCGTATGTAACAACGTGACGCACGGCGTAAACGCCCGTTAGCGGGCCAGGGTCTGCTAACCCGACTGCCGACCTCTTGTTCACAAAGGCAAGAAAGGAGATGTGGTCAGCATCACGACACTCCAAAACGGGAAGTTGAATCTAGTACAGGGTTCGTTACCCTACGTAGCTCCTCGATTTCCTCACCATGCCGAATTGGCACCTGTCCTACCTGCGCGGATAAGATCGATCCCGGACTCCTTCCATTGCAGGGAATCAGAGCAAAATGCCTTAGCACACTGTGCCACGGTAATGGACGTGTGTGACACAAACATCCGAGGGGTGTTCAATAAAGAAAAGTCACAATTTCCTTTTTGTGACAACGTACCTATACTCATTATCATAATTTTGATGTTCCTTCTTAAAATTGTCTCCCTTGAATGGGATGCACCTTTCCCAGCGTTTCTGACAGTCTTCAAAGACGTGCTGGAAACCATTTTCGGGATATCCTTTAAAATCGTCTCCGCAGCATTCACCACTGCCTTCGATGATGGCTAATGCCACCCAGAAAGGCGTTTCTTCAAGTTAGGGAACAGAAAGGGTCTCGTGGGGCTAAACGCGTACTATAGGGAGGGTGAGGGAACCATTTCACGTTGATTTGTTCAAGATATTTAGCAACAACATTGGTAACATGCGGCCGTGCATTATCGTGGTGCAGCATTCAGCCTGCTTCACAGCCATGTGGCCTTTTGCGCCTAATATGGATTTGCAATGTCTTCGTGATATCCTTGTACCATTGTACAGTTCCTGATGTGTGTGCAGCTACAATATGATGACAAAACCATTCCGTGAGTATCAAAGAATGAGACGAAAATAACTTTTCCAGCAGAAGCAACCACTTTTGCTTTTTGGAGTGTTGGTGATAAAGGGGATTTCCACACTGAGATTAGCTGTTTGCTTTCAGGTTCAAAATGACATAGTCAAGATTCAGCAGCAGTGATTACGTTTGAAAGAAATCCGGATTTTCCTCTAACATCAACTTTAACTGTAAGCTGTCCTGCATTCGACTGCCCTTTTGTTCGGGAATCAACAGTCTTGGAACCCATCGCGCACAAGCACGTCTCATGTGTAATGTTGCTGACACCAAAGTGTGGGTGGCATCCACTGAAATGTTCAGTATTTTAGAAAGTGATCTTAAGGTAATTCGTCGATCCTCTATCACAATGGCAGCAGCAGTGTGGATGTTTACTGTCATTAGTGCAGTGACTGGGGCACCGTGTTCCACCTTACTTTGAAATTGACTTTTCCCCTCTTTAAACATTCTAAACAACCTTCGAGCTGTGCTGTAGGGCAGAAAATGCTCTCCATAGGCCTCCTGTGACATTTTAATCTCAATTGAAGATCTGTTGAGACGAAAGTAGAATTTCCAAGCCGCATATTGTTCCGCCATTTGTTACCTCCATTGCAGCGATAGGTCATACTCAACATGTCTGAACTTGCCTGGCCCGCACAGGTGGGTAGCAGGAGCATCAACAATGAAACTACTACGGCTTGTTGTTTCACATTAAGCAAGCAAGATATAATAAGATTGAATTTTATTGCGAAAAATTATCACCGTAAAAATATGAATATTCCTTAACGGAAAGTCCTCGTATATCTTGATTTCTGACGATGTTTGTTATTTTTTTATTTAACCAGATTTATGAACCCTATTTTACACAGTGGTATATTAGGGTTATAGTTGATACATAAAAATACACAGTTTTAACAAAAATATTTTAAATACTAGAAGGAAGAAGATATGTTATAATCTGATGCATATTAATTTAAACTATTACAGACATTTAAACAGTGAGTTTATAAACATCATGAAAGTGGTGTATTAGGGTTGGAGTTGATACATAAAAATACACAATTTTAACAAAAATATTTTAAAAACTAGAAGGAAGAAAATATGTTATAATCTGATGCATATTAATTTAAACTATTTCAGACGTTTAAACATTGAGTTTATCAACATCAGGAAGTACTTATACTGTTGTGGCTTCATTAGCAAAGATGTGAGCGGAGCAGAAAATTAAGTTCCTAGAGAGTCTAGCTTGAATATTAATTCTTGTCTTTCTCTCCAGAAAATGGGAAAACAGAAAAGGAGATGAACCACAGTTTGAAATTCTTCACCACACATGCACTTGGGGTTAGATGTTAGGTGAAAACGTGATAAGTATTCACCAAATTTACCATGTCCACTTAAAATTGTGTCAAAACAAAATTTGGTACAAGAGTTTCACATTTTCCTCTGTCATATACACTAGGGAAAAATAATGTTTTTGTTAAACTTCCATTTGGAGTTGTTAGCCATTGTTGGTTCCATTCTTCAAGAATATGTTGATGTATTATTCTCCTTACAGTAGAAATAGGACATAAAGAGTATCTCACAGGAAGATTGGAGTCTGCAGCCTTCTTAGCCAAGCAATCAGCTCTCTCGTTACCTAAAATTCCACTTTGTCCTTTAACCCATCCCATGCAAATATGTCCTGGATGGTTTTGAAGCAAGGTTCTGATTTCATGTGCTAATGAATTTAAGTTGTATTTACCATTAATAGCGAGTAGAGCTGATGGTGAATCACTAAGAATACGGGCACTGTACCCATTAACAGTACACCATTTTATAGCTTCTTTAATTGCTAAGAGCTCCAACTGGAATACAGAACATTCAGGTGACAATTTAAACATGGAGTGAGTTAGTTCCGTTTGGTTGTCATAAACAACAAAAGCACATCCTACTGCAGATATATTAACTTCAAATTGGTAACGCGAACCATCTGTATATATGTAATAATCATGAAAATTACATATTTCCTTTAAACAGGTTACAAAATTTGATGGGTGTCCTGCTGTGGTAGGATGCTCCGGGATTTGTAGTTTTAAGTGAGACAGATAAGACGCACATTCACGTTCATGTCTCAAATTCATAATAGTCGCTCTTGATAAACCAGTGAGAGCCAAAGGTTCGATGTTAGCTATAATCTGAGTTGCATCAGTGGAGATTGTACGATATCCTCGAATTATGCGAAGGAGGAATCCCCTTTGAAATTGTGCAAGTTTTTTAACTGGCCATTTTTATTAAGAACATCCTGGAATGCAGATACACCATACAAAATAAGGGGAACTACAGCACCTTAATATATAATTTTAAGAATACTAGAATTCAGACCCCAGGTTGGTCTTGTTGTTGTTGCGAGCGCACCAAGGAGCTTGCTGGCTCTTTCAGCAATGTAATCAAAGTGTGATCGAAATGTTAACTTACAATCCAGTATAACGCCAAGGTATTTTACCGTAGATACCACCTTCAGGTTGACGTTATTCATGGTAAGATTAGTGGGCTCAATTTTTCTTCTTCTGTTGACAATCATCCCCAAGGTTTTGTAGGGATTAAACATAAGTTTATTTTTAATTCCCCATGAGTGTATTATTTTAAGTGCTTCATTAGTTCTTTCTTCAAGGATTTTAGCGTCATTTGATTTAACAAGTAGTAAAGCATCATATGCATAAGCAAAAATACTACAATCTGACGGCAGTTGTTGCTGTAACAGATCATCATACAGTATAACCCAAAAAATCTGGACTACACGCAGATCCTTGGGGGCAGCCGCGTGTAACCTTCTTTGTGATGGTTTCTCCACTTACAGTAAGCAAGGATTTGCGATCTCTAAAATAATTCACGATTAAATTGTAAATATTTTTTGGGAATTTTTTAGTTTTCAATTGATGTAAAATCTTAGGCCTCCAAGCATGATCAAAAGCACCAGTTACATCTAAAGAGACTAAAACACCAGATTGTTTATTTAGATATACATTTTTCATTCAGTCTACCACCTTATATATTGCCATTTCAGTTGATTTTTGAGCCATGAAACCAAACTGAAGGTCACTAATTGAGCCATGTTTTAGTAAATGATACATTACACTATCAATTACAAGTTTTTCTAGGCTTTTGCCTAGCAGAGATAGCAGGCTTATTGGTCTGTAAGCAGCAGCAGTCTTTTTGTTATTTACATGAGTTTTGGGTGTAATTTTCACAACTGAAATTTTCCACTGATTTGGGAACACACCTAATTCTAGACATTTATTGTAAATGTTACTTATGAGAGTTGTATGTACATAATGCACATGTTTGATTATACTGGCACTAAAAGCAGCCTGTCCTGGAGCTTTACGGTCATTTTGTTTTAATATTATTCGTTCCACCTCAGGATAAGTAAAAGGAAAGCCTTCCGACGTATCAGGTTCAGTTTCAACCTCATGTCGGATCCTCATTTGGTGGTCATCATCTTCAGTATCATCTGGGAAAAATTTGTTTGCAAATACATTTGCAGTTTCTATTGCATTAGCAGTGTACTCGTTTTCAGTTTGCAACATTGTTAAAGTATTATTTAAGCTTTTTGAATTCCGTGTATATTTATACACAATGCCCCATGATTTGACTTGTTCTGTACAGAATGTTTTCCAGCTGGTGAACTTTGCATTTAAGATCATTTTTTTATATTCAGCTCTTAGCATAATGTAAGTCTTTTCATATTTTATTTGCAGTAGCTCGCATTTAGCACGTTTGAATCTTCGTTGACTCGCCAACACTCGTTTCCTCATTATTGTAAGCTCAGAGTTCCAACATTGGTTTTTACAGCGTTTTGTTGTTATTTTTGGGAGATGCGAATCACAGATGAATGAAATACACTTGGTTAACTTATCGATGAAGTCATACAAGAAATTGGGGTTGTTCACTTTTTTTCATGTCATCTAACATAGGGTCAATATTTTTTTTAACTGCAAGATGAAAATGTGACCAAAGCACATTATTAGTTCTATATAAACGTGTTAAAGAGTTATTGTTCAAATTAGTGTTGACAGTATGATTAACATTAAGTTTTATCGTAATAAGGCTATGGTCTGAGAGGGTATTATCATCTATATTCCATGAAGTAACATATGGTAGCATAAGCGAATTACACAAACTGATATCAACAAAGCTTGTAGAACTTCCTCTTCGAAAAGTTGGACTATATCCTTCATTTAGAATATACAGATTGTTTACACTACACAAGTCATTCACTGCTCTTCCACGGGAATCAGTAAAGGGGCTATTCCAAGCATTGTGCTTCGAATTATAGTCTCACACACACCAGTTCCAATTACTACTTTCGTCACGACTCTGTTTACAACTTACCCTTGGTGAGTCACGGCTTCCTTGTATATACCAGGACTCATATTACTAAACATTTCCGGAACATTCTGTAACAAACAAGAAGTCGAATGTTCTGTAAGACAATCCAGATGTCACTAGAACTTTGCTTTTCTATCTAACTTATCTGTTTTGACATGCCTTTTATCCCCACACGCTATGTTTATCTGCTTAGGCAAGCTCTTTATATCCACTTGGCACTATCTGTTCCTTATCGCTCCGCGCCCCGCTATCGTAAATAATGGGTTCGTGAATATATATATATATATATATAAATAAATAAAAAGAGATAGGCAACTTTGGTCATCCCTCGATTTTGTGTTGTTGGATGGAATATAATACTTTCATAGTGAGAAAGTAATATCAGATGACAAACGCCGAAGAAAGATAATACAGTAGACTGAAAGGTCACAGAAGCGCTCGGAAATGCCTTATAATTCCAGGATTAAAGCCATACAACTGCTATACAGGACGACTAACAACCCGTCGAATAAGTCTAATAAATTATAGTAGACCTGGAACTTTCTTGGCTACGAATTTATGACACATACTCCTGGGATACAAAACAGGTGAGAAGAGTGTGCATCTATGCCATCATCAGGATATGAACGAATAAGGAAAGTTAATAAACATTAAATTGCAATAACAAAAAATCAACAATGACAAAGCACTATCAACAGAGACAAAACTTTATCAACACTCCTATCCCTGAACAAAAGACTTCAGTAAATTAAATACCAGGTCAAAAGATGGCATGAGCGTATCAAGCTAATACTTGTTTCACATAAGATCCCCGTAACTCTTAACGGTCACGTGACCTTATAACATCTCATTGGCTGCAGTTGTGGTGCAGACTGTTATGCGGTAAAAATTGGTTCGTTATTTAACATGGTGATATATCTTTTATGTTGGAAGAGAATCGCCAAATTGATATTTTCGCAAATGCTTGAATTAAATATATTACGTAACAGAGTTGGCTTGTCTGAAATGCATGTTAATTCTTAAACGAAGTAAAGAGGAGGTTCCTTTGCTCACAAGAACATGGCACGATAGCACGTAATTTAGCGGTAGAGATGACATATTTGTTTCTACGACTTTTAACACTGACCTTGTTTTGAACTGGATTAGTTATATATCGCAATTCGAAGTTGTGTTGTGTCGATTGAGAGAGCTAAATTGTATTATTGATCTTTATTGCGCTTGTACTAATTATATGTATAATGGCCGAGTCTAGCGCCGGTTTTTCATTGAAGCATCGCAAGGGTAAACCTTTACAAAGAGGCGAGGAAGGTATTGTGATGCATGTGTTTAATGCACACAAAAAATATCCGTCTTTCTCAGTGAGAGAGCTCGAACAGCTATGCTCTGAAATTAAAGGTTTGAGTGTTAGATACATAGGAACATCGCGACATTAATTTGAGACAACAGGAAATCTTACCACTCCAGGGGCGATATTGCTGTATGGAGAAGACGTCATTTAAGGACAATGAGACTGTACCGAGATACAAGTCGCAAAATATACTACCTTGACGAGACTTGGTGAATGAAGGACACACGACAAGTATGGCGTGACACGAATTTAATACTGAAAGACAAGCATTTTTGCATGGCCTGTATGCTGGTTTTAAAAAATCACATTGCAAAAGGCCGAAGACCTTTCATTATAAACTTGTTTCAGTTACATTGCTCATTCATTCAGTTTCAACTTGCTAAGTTTCATTATAAGCTTCATTAGTTTTGCCTGCCTTCATATTTTTATTTGTATAATTTTATCTATCTTCCTGGCAATTATTGTGACGTCCACTGCAGGTTTAAAAGTGTCGGGAAGGCACCGCTTATGGTGCGAAAGCATTAGCCAATTAGGGTGAGGTGAAGGTAGTTGCACGCGGAGTGATGTCTGTCAGCGGGGCAAGGTTATATGAAACAGAGATTAGGCAACCTACATGTAAGGGACAGGGAGCAAACGCTATGTCTTCCTTTCGTCCGAAAGCCCGTTTTATATCTATATCGACCTGCTTGCATTGTTACCAACTTCTACCGTCATCTTACAAAAAGGTCTTTGGAACATTCTATTAAGTGATAAGTAGAGTACGGTTTTATGTAATTACATATTCTCTTGCTGGGTATGTAATTATAAAAAACTAAAATGCCGACGAATTAAATTGTGAAGAGCCTTATTCCAACATTTTAATTTAGATATTTCGACATATTCCGAGCTATAATACATTTTCACACCATAGTACATAATTTTACATATCTTAATATTTTTTTCTTAAATATTATACATTTTCGTCGGTTCCATAATTTTAGTTACATATGAGGACTGTTCAATATAGAACGATCAAAGTGTTTTTGACAACGTACCTATACTCATCCAAATAATTTTGATGGTCCTTCTCAAAATAATGTTTCCCACGAAGGTGCTTTTTTAGCTATGGAAAAGAAAAAGTCACATGGGGCTAAATCCGGACTATAGGAAGTGTGACGGATGTACTGTCGTTGAATTTTGCAAGATATTCAGCAGCAACTTTGGCATAATGCGGCCTCGCATTATCATGGTGCAGCAGGCAGCCTGTTTCACGGAAATGCGATCTTTTGTGCCTAATATCACTTGCAGTGTTTTAGGACATCCCTGTAGTATTGTCTAGTTACTGATGTGTGTGCAGGTACAACATGCTGATTAACCATTCCATTAATATCAAAGAATGAGAAAAACATAGCTTTCCCAGCAGAAGCAACCATTTTTGGTTTTTCTGGAGTTGTTGCTGAAGGAGATTTCTACACTGAGCTTTGCTGTTTGCTCTCAGGATCAAAATGATCAAAGCTTCGTCGGCAGTGAATTATGTTTAAAATAAACTCCGGATATTATTCTAACATCAACTTTAACTGCGTGTTACTTCCATTGCGCGGTAGGCGATACTGAACATTGAACACAATTGAAACAAATGAAGACGGTTAACGTCAACATCCCCGAGAAGATGGAAGAAATGAAGGCCGAATAAACAGCGAAGACGGAGGCGGCAAATAGTGACCTGGCCGCAAAGCTGGAGACGAAAAATCACAATCTGACTGCAATGAAGGCTGAATTAACCACAGAAATGAGAGCAGCGAACGCAGTCTGGCCACGGAAATGAAGGTGGCGAACGAAGTTCTCGCCGCCAAATTTGAGGAAAAGTTGACCGGAGTGAGGGATGACGTCGCGGAGGTGGGCAAGCGGAAGGGTCAAGTGGACGAGCGCCTTAATGATTGAGAGCAAAAGGCCGACAATAACGTCCCTGTACGCCATGGTGGAAGACGTCGAAGTCCTTCCGAACCGCATAGGGAACCTACAGGGAAAGGCCGACAGTAACACCAAGTCCGTAAACGCAATGGTAGAGGACATCGTCGGCAGGAAATTGAAGGACTTGGAGGCCCACGCTCCGGGACGTGACACAACATCTGCGCACGTCAAACCTCCTAAATACGACGGTGTGACAGCTTTCGAAGTCTTCCGCCGCAAGTTCGACGCAGAGGCCTAGCACAATAAATGGTCACCAGGGGAAGAGGCCACACTGTTAGCCAGCCTCCAGGGACGGGCCGCGGAAGTCCTGAACGCGGTACAGATAACGACGTTGCACAAGGAAATCTGGCAGCTTTTGGAGAATTGTTTTGGAAACCAACGCTTAGTCACAGCGTACCGCAGCCAGCTAAAGGCTAGGTCACAGCAGCCAGGAGAGACGCTGCAGCAGTTCGCCCTGGCAGTTTCGCAAGCCTCCTACACATTCGTTGATGGGATAAGAGACACGGAGATTCGTCTGCGCCTAATGCTCGGCGATTACAAAGTCACACACGAGGCGCTAACGGCAGCATTAAGGATGGAGGCGGCCAAAGTGACAGCTATCGCGAGTCGAGAACGAGGAGCGTCTGCTACACCGGAAACAGAAGACCTGCTGAGGGACGCCGGCGAAGACCTGGTGGCCTGTGTTGGGAGTGCGGTCAGCCTGGACACCTGAAGAGAGACTTCCCACACCAGGGAGAGAAGCCGGAAAACGAGTCAGGGTCATCGGGGAGAGGGGCCATCACCACCATCACCTCGAGTGACACTACGCGCAGTCAGCCGGCGTATGGATGACAGCCTCATCGCGGACGGTTGGGAAGCCGTGCCGCGTGCTCGTAGACACCGGGGCGGCCGTGACCACCATCAGACCTGACGTGGCCAATGGTTTGCCGACAAGGAAGCCGAGCCAACCATATCAGGTTGTGATGGCATCGGATGACACCTTGTCTGTGGAGAAGGACTGCTGCGGCACGCCCCTTCTCCTTCACCCTTGCGCACTGGCCGCACTCTTCTGGACAGGGTTCTCGTGACATAGCGTCTGTGTTACCATGGCTCTTCCCTCTTCGATGTTCAGAGTTGAAGTCGGACTATTGCGGCCTCTGGACCCAACTTGCTCTCAAAACTTCCAAGTTGTTAAAGCTCAATAGCCAGGTTAGGGCGGAATGGTCAGTCCTCAGGTGGAATGGTTGACCGTACAGGTACTTGTGGAAATGCTCCAAAGTCTTTACTACAACCAATAATTCTCGGCGGTTGACACAGTAGTTCTTCTCTGCCTTCGATAGCGTCTTGCTTTAGTAGGCTATCACTCCTCTTGGCCTTACTGGACTTGGGATAGGACGCCTCTAATAAAGTGGTCGCTGGTGTCGGTATCTACAATGAAGGCGCCACCTGGTTGTGGAAATTCCAAAATTGGAACACTGTACAGGGTGTTCTTCAGGTGCTGGAAAGCCTATTCAGCGCTGTCCGTCCACACATAAGGTTGGTGTTCATCTATCAGGCGGGTGAGGGGTTTCGCGATGCTGGAGAACCCCCTTATGAAGTGTCGGTAATAACTGTAAAGGCCCAGGAAACTGCGCAGCTCTTTATTTTCCTTCGGGCGAGGCCAATCTCTAAGAGCCTGTGTCTTCTCCGGGTCGGTGGCCATTCCGGTTGCTGGGATTATGTGACCAAACTAGTTGACTTCCTTGCGGAAGAGGTGGCACTTCACCGCGTTCAGCTTCAAGTTGGTCGCCTGCAGTCTCTGTAGCACCTTGCTCAGATTCTCGAGATGATCTTCAAAAGTATTACCGCCGATGATGATGTCGTCCAGTTATAGCTGTGAGGCGTCGCAAGTCGGTCCTCTTATCACTAACTACATGAGGCGTTGGATGGTCACTGGGGCTTTGCCGAGGCCATAGGGCATAACTGTGAAATGCCAGAGACCTTGGCCTGTCGAGAATGCGGTCTTCTCCTTGTCTCTCGGGTCGAAAGCTACCTGCCAGTAGCCAAACTTCAGGTCAGTGTCGAGAACCACTGTGCACCAGCTAGCGTGTCCAGGGTGTCTTTAATCCGTGGTGAGGGAAAACAGTCATCCCGGGTGAGAGCGTTCAGCTTCCTGTAGTACACGCACAGGCGTAGGTCGCCATACTTCTTCGTCACAAGGACTACAGGTGAACATAAATGGTTGTCAGACTCTTCAATCACTCCCCTGAATTTCATGTCCTCCAGCATGTCTCGTACCGCCCTTTGCTTCAACAGAGGAACGCGTTTACGTGGTTACCGAAGAGGCCGGGTTTCTCCGGTGTCGATGCGTTAAGCCCCTTTTCCGTGCGGCCGTAGTCACTGCAACCTTGGCTGAAGACACGCTGGTATCGTCTCAGCAGTTGCCGAACATTCTCCAGCTCCTCTGCGTTTAGGTGGTCGGTCGCCCTCTCAAGTAGGCCTTCGCCACGCCGTGGCTCAGTGGTTAGACCGCTTGGCTCTCACCAAGATGGTCCGGGTTCGATCCCAGGTGACCTCAAAGTGAGATTTGTAGTGTACAACTCGGCGTTGGGGCGGGTTTTCTCCGGCACCTCCGGTTTCCCCCGTCATCTCATTCCACCGGTGCTCCATCTTCATCTCATGTATCATAAGTGTTCCTGCCTGCGGTGCCGTATGCCGTAAATGCGGGCGTTAAACACTACACATTTTCATTTAATTTCAAGTAGGCCTTCTAGCCGGGTCCCTGTTTTGCATCGGCACCAGCTCCTGTGTCTTGTCAATTGCTATTACGCCTACCAAGAGCTCTCACGTTTCCAAACCGGTCCCGGCTTGGACGTCATGGTCGGTTTCCTTTGGATTTGGTAGTCTCACTGGCACCTTCTCTCGGAACGGCAACAATGCCCTTGCTACACATGGTCCGTGTGGAGGCGTTTTTGGTCCAGTATCATGTTCTTCAGATTCGCCGACGAAAGCCTCGTTCGCAACCATCATTTCCGTGGTCAGTTTGGCCATCCTCGCGGTCATTGTCGTACCCGAGTTGTTTGCAGCTTCCGTCTTCGCGGAGAGGTTGCTATTCGCCGCCTTTATTTCTTTCAGTTCCGCTGACAGGTTGTTGTTGGCATTTCCGTCTTCGTTGTTAATTCGGTTATCTTCGCGATCAAGTTGTTATACGCCGTCTCCAACTTCTTTTCCATTTTCTCGGTGATGTTTTCATTTCAGAGGTCAGGTCGGCCTTCATTTCCATCATCTTCTCCAAAATCTTTTCTAATGCCGATTGTATGGCCGTTGTCCCACTTCTGTCACCATGTCTTGGCTTTGTTTGTTCGTGTAATTAAACGTCCAGTTGCCAAAACTCAAAATGTTCTTTATTTCCACCGAATTACAGTTGGTGTAGGTATCACACAAAGTTACGTAACAGACACAATTACGTACAGCTCTCTCTAGAGCTGACTAAAAGCTCCTCTGATACACGTACATAGTCTTCTCTAGCACTATTACGCCGCTTATATAGGCAGATCGCTGTATCTCGAAGCTTCGTGGCTCGGAATATCATCCCGATTGTTCCAGACGTAAGGGGTAGGGGAAAGAGAAAGTACAGTGCCCCGTGCCCAACCATCTCCTATCTGAGCGCATGGCTTGAATGCCTCCTGTCCCCTAACTAGCTCCAGCTGGTCATGCCTTCCGATAATTGAATGACAATGCTTTCATAGTTAGAAAGTAATACATCGGACGATAGAGTCGTATAGAAATTGCGAATTGAAATATGATGCACATCTGTGAGGAATGATTGATAACGTCACCCCTCCTAAGAAAGTAAGCCGCAGGTGACAAACGCACGTAAATGCCTTATAATTCCAGGCTTGAAATCCTCCAACTGCTATAGAGGACGATGAACAATCCGTCGAACAAGCGTAATAAATTACAGTAATACCTGAAACTTTCTTGGCAACGAATATATAACATATATTCTCGGGATAAAAAGCAGACGAGAAGAGCGTACGTCGCTTATATCATCAGGATATGAATGAATACGGAATGTTAATAAATACTAAATGGACATAACAAAAACTCAATAACGACAAAACACTGTCAACAAAGACAAAACATTATCAACACTCGTATCCCTGTACCATGGACTGTTTGCAGTAAATTAAATACCAGGTACGGTGATGGCAGAGTATATAAAGCTAGCTAGATCATAGTCACGTGACATATTAATTGGACTTTCAAGCTGTATGATTTCCCGTAGGGAAGGGGATTCGTCCCCTTTAGCTGCCGTGGTATGGACACTGCGGTTACTTAGCACTCGTGGTGCCTCAGACGTTACTAGAGAAAAGTCTGGCAAACATTCTAACCGCTCTCTGATTGGGAGTTGTTCGTAGTGGGTTGGACTGGAAGGGTAAGAGGTTCTCAAAAACCGTGGGTGATCGGGTACGTCTTCGGACGAGCTGAGCGATGCCATATATTCTCGCGTACTAGCCTGCATAGCTAGTAGAAGGTGTGCTAGATCACCAGGCGACCTACCGAGGTTAAACAGTAGTTTTCACCTTTGGGGTTGGCGCACGTAATTCGCGTATCCACTTCCATCCCCTCTTGACGCCGGATGATCAGATGGGGGTTGTTGTTAATTTCTAGGTCTTGCCCTTGCATTTGCACCGAGTGCCCTTTGGATACTTTGGTCACTCCCTGGTATTTAGAAGGGAGGTCAAACTTCACTCTGTGTGGATTGCACTGGTAGATAACCTCGAGCTTATATAAGCTTTATAAATCTGTGCTTCTTTCGCGGGGTTATTTCCATTTTAAGCCCGGTTTCCAAGATTAACATAGCTGAAAACCAGTATCGCGATATAGGGTGTTCGTCTTGGAGAAATGGTCAAAACCTCCCAAACTCTCCACTCCCAGTAGCCTCTGTATTTCCCCACGATGGCCTTCTTTCTAAATTTGGATCTATTGTCCATAGCAATGCAGTGCATTTCCAGTCCAGACTCCTCAGTTTAGAGTAAGCGTATGCTCCGTTCATGTTCGTTTATTCTGGTAGCGATGGTCCGTCCATTTTGTCCTATATATGGTGTCCCACACATACAGGAAATGCGGTACATTCCCAGAACTGCGAAGTCCAGTTTGTCTTTCACCGGTCTCAACAGATGTTTAATTTTCGGAGGTGGCTCTTTGATGGTCCTGATATTGTAATTGGCGAGATTTCTGCTGATTCTGCCGGCACCAACTTGTCGCCAAATAAATCAGAACGATCCACAAGCCACTTCCAAAGGGGTTCCGAGTTCACAACTCAGTAAGGGTGAGTTACCTGGATTAGATTTATCCGAGGTTTTCCCTTATCCTGATAGACGAAGGTTGGGTAACTTTAAGTTCTATGGACTCTGGGCTCATTAGAGCATCATTTCACCCATTTCATAGATAGTCCGATATGCCATAACGTTGGAGGACGTAAATTACGCACACTACACTAGTTTTCTGCACTCACACCGTCTAATTCCTTGGTATTTAATTTACTGCAGTCTTTTGTTCAGGGACCCGAACATTGTTAGTGTTTTGTCATTGATATTTTGTTATCTTAACTTAGAGTTTAATAACATTTCTTATTCAATCTTTTCCTTATGATGGGAGCGTTGTATGTTCTCGAAATGTCGGTTTCTAATCGTCTCTTTTGCTGACTTGTGTCCCGAAAATATCTTGAATATAAATCTAATAACTTATATGTGGAATTACTACAACTTTTGAAACTTCCTCCTGGGTATTC
>CM060948.1:316396930-316459354 GCA_030765055.1 Mantis religiosa
GGAAAATGCAGCAGTTACGGTAGCGGAGAGTTAAGGAGGCCTTGGGTACTTCCGCTGAGAGGAGCACGCTTAATTACAATGCTGACCTTAATTTCAGTTCTTCTTGGAAAATGGTCTTAAAATAGAAATCAATCGGCCCAAGAAGCATAGCTTTATAAAGCATGAATATCAAAATATTTAGTCACCTTTCTATGTCCTAACTAGTTTCCTGCCAGCCTCGGTAGCGTAAATAGTAGAGTGTCTGCCTCACGTTCAAGAGGTCCCAAGTTCGAATCTCGGTGAGTTTAGTTACCTGGATAAGATTTTTTCCGAGGTTTTCCCTTATACTGATAGACAACTGTCGGGTAACTCTAAGCTCTATGGACTCTGGGCTCATTGGAACATCAATTCATCCATTCCATTCATCATGCAATATGACTTAACGTTGGAGGCCGTAAATTGCACACACAACTAGTTTTCTACACTGACACCGTCTCATGATTTGGTATTTAATTTACGACAGTCTTTTGTTCAGGGATCCGAACATTGGTAGTGTTTTGTAATTGACGTTTTGTGAGCACAGTTTAGAGAATAATAACATTTCTTATTCGTTCATATCCTGATGTTGGGAGCGATGTACGATCTCCAAATGTCGGTTTGTAATCGTCTTTTCACCTGGCTTGTATCCCGAGAACATGTTGAATATAAATCTAATAAATTATATGTGGATTGCTAAAGCTTTTGAAACTTTCTCCTGCGTATTCCTTTGTGCTACACGCACTTGGCATAATCACGGGTTAATTAGGCATATATATGCTATGGCCTAAGGCTTTCTTTCTCCCTCTTGTTAACGTGTACTTGACGCTTTAATTCTAGCGTTTAAAATTGCTCAAAGCCATTGGAATACTTTTGGTGGAAAACTAAATTTCAGTTTAATAAATCGAAGACTCTGTCTCATTAAATTTACCACGTTCAAATTACAAATAACTTCGCAAATCCAGATATACGAGGACAGTTCAGTAAATAATGATCATATTTTTACTGTCATAATTTTTCGCACTAAAATTCAATTTTATTATATTCTGTTAGCTCAATGTGAAACAAACACGCCGTAGTTGTTTCATTGTTAGTACTCCTGGTTCCCGACTGTCAGTTCCAGGGAAGTTCAGACATGTTCAGAATGACCTATCGCTGCAATGTAGGTAATATCTTCAGTTGAGGCACATAAAATGTTACAGTAGGCCTATGTATAGTCTATTCTTCCCTACAGAACTGCTCAAAGGTAGTTTAAAACGTTTAAAGAGGGGAACAATTAATTTCAAATGAAGGTGGATCCGGTGCCCCAGTTACTGCACTTATGTCAGAAAACATCAACACCGCTGATGCCATTGAGAGAGAGTATCGATGAATTACCTCAAGATCGCTTTCGGAAACACTGAACATTTCACTGGGGACCACCCACACGTTGGTGACAGAAACATTACATATGAGACGTGTTTGTGCGCCATGGGTTCCAAGAATGTTGATTTCCGAAAAGAAGAACATTCCTATGCAGATCTGCATGCAGCTAAATTTGATGTTAGAGGAAAATCCGGAGTTTCCTTCAAACGTAATCACTGCTGCTGAAACTTGGCTACGTCATTTTGATCCTGAGAGCACACAGCAAAGCTCAGTGTGGAAATCTCCTTCATCACCAACCCCCCAAAATGTAAAAGTGGTTGCTTCTGTTGGAAAAGTTATGGTCATCTCATTCTTCGATACTCATGAAATGCTTTGTCGGCATACGGTACATGCACACACATCAGTAGCTGGACAATACCACAGGGATATAATGAAGACATTGGTTGTCCATATCAGGTGCAAAAAACCACATTTCCGTGAAGCAGGCTGAATGCTGCACCACGATAATGCGCGGCCGCATATTACCAGTATTGTTGCTGGATATCTTGAACAAATCAACGTGAAATGCATATCTCACCCTCCCTATAGTAAGCGCTTAATCCCACCTGACCTTTTCTATTCCCTAAGGTGAAGAAACGCCTTCGTGGGCGGCATTATCCATCATCAGAATCAGTGGTGAAGGCCACGGAGGCGATTTTGAAGGATCTCTCAAAAATGGTTTCAGCATGTCTTTTAAAACTGGCAGAAACGCTCGGACAAGTGCATCCCATTCAGGGGAGACTATTTTGAGATGGAGCATCAAAATTAAGGTAATGAGTTAAGGTACGTTGTCACAAAAGAAAATGTGACCTTTCTTTATTGAACACCCCTCGCAAGTTTGTCATACACTCCATTTCCTTCGCACAGTGCACTAGACCGTTGTGCTCTGGTTCCCTGCTATGGAAAGAGCCCGGGATCGATCTCACCCGCGCATAGGACAGGCGCCCACTCGGCATGGTGAGGAAATCGAGGAGGTACGTTAGGTAACGAACCCTTCACTAGAGAGTCAACTTCCCGTTTTGGAGTGTCGTGATGCTGACCACACCTCCTTCCTTGCGTCTGTGAACGTGAGGCCAGCAATCGAGTTAGCAGGCCCTGGCCCACAAACGGGCGGTTACGCCATGGGTTACGTTGTTACATACACGTAGAAATTGAGCAAAGTTCATACACAATGAAGGGGACTTTAGAGAATATTTCTAGAAAATTAAAGGAACAAACTTTATTTGTAATTGATATATTCCTTAATGTCTCTTTGGAGCCTCTTTTTTCTTTGAGAAACTAAATGTGAAGAATATTTCAGAAATGAGAGATACTTTAGGATGGAGGCTTTGCTTTAATATCTCCTTGACTTATCCTTATAAGATACTGAACAGAATATAAAGTTTAAATCTGACTTTTTGTTTTAGCTTTACACTATTCACAGGGAGAATCGCACACACACATACACACACGTTTACCCAAAACGTCTTTAAAACCCCTCCTTTCAGTTACGGTGTCCATTACGATAGATATAAGCATTTTGTTCCTATTTGAAATAATTTTAATATATTTTTCTGCTATATTCCTGATATTAAAATTACGTACTGGAAATGTCCTGAATTGCACCTCATCGTCATCATCATCATCATCATCAATATCATCGTCATCATCAACATTATTATTCACATTGTAGTGGTTTATAAGATCAGAAGTTAAAATTCGAGCAACTACATTCAAATGATACCCTGCTGTCTTCCATGCATGCAATCACACAGATTATTTTACGTGGGCCCTCCTACATTGTTTACTCAGGCACATTTACTGCGGTCACCGCGACACCAACTCATGACTTCCAATTTTGAGTGAATGTCCAGTGCACTTCGTGTCACCGTAATCATCATGGATATTCAAGTTATTTGCCTGAAGATGTCCCAGACGTCCTAATCAAAACCGCTTTCGAATTATAGGAAAACGACGTAAGTAGCAATTTAAGTGCTTACTAAAAGAATTAAGTGAGTTCTAAAATATACCCGGCCCTCGTGGCGGTGTTCGCTAGTGTATTTCTAGCATCTGCCGTTTAAAGGGTTACGGGTTCTAATGTAGCCTTTGGCATGAGTGTTTATATGTATGGTGTATATATGTAAAAGTACAGGTAGCAAAATGTAATGAAATAGAAATAATAAGGGACGGTAAACTAAAGAATATATATTTTTAAGTTTCCGTTCGTCACCAATGCTGGTGTTAGGAGACTTTTGGTTTCCTTCAGAGCGAAGCAGCCCACCACCACAAATCTCACTTTCCGGTCGCTTGGGAGTGAATCCGGACCGCCTAGGTGAGAGCGAAACTGGAATATATTGTGACCTTGTGGGTTCGTAGAGTTAAAAGTATAAGTTGCAGAAATTCAGAATCTTTATTTCCGTAGAAATACACTCTGTTCACTACCAGAATTACGTAACACACAAATAAAATATTCCAAAGTGGTTGACCACAACAATGATTTCCCTTTCAAAACATACAACAGTTTCAATTAACACTCTCGTCACGACTGTTTGCAACTTTCCCATGGCGAGTCGCGACTTCCTTATATATACCACTACACATATTACTAAACATTTCCGGAACATTCTGCAACAAACAAGAAATCGAATGAGCTGTAAGACAATCAAGATGTCACTAGAACGTTCCTTTTTTATCTAACGTATCTGTTTTGATATGCCTTTTATCTCCACGCTATGTTTATCTGCTTAGGCAAGCTCCTTATCTTCACTTGGCACTATCCGTCCCTTAACGCTCCGCGCCGAGCTATCGTAAATAATGTTTACGCGACAATGTATAAAAATAAAAAGAGATGCGCAACATTGATCATCCCTCGATTTTGAGATTTTGGGTGGAATATAATACTTTCATAGTGAGAAAGTAATGTCAGATGACAGACTTAACCCAACCTAAACGCTTCTGTTCCCTAACTTGAAGTTGCAGCATCCTGGGAGTCATTAGCCATCATCGGAAGCACTGGTGAAGGCTGCGGAAGCGATTTTAAAGGATCTCCCAAAAATTGTTTCCAACATCCCTTTTAATACTAGCAAAAACGCTGGGACAAGTTCATCCCAGTAAGGGGGGACATTTTTGAGAAGGATCATCAAAACTATGATAATGAGTAACGGTACGCTTTCCAAAAAAAAGTTGACCTTACTTTATTGAACACCCTTCGTATGTGCTCTGGTTCCCTGCCTTGGAATGAGCTGGGATCGATCCCATTCGCGCATAGGACAGGTGCCCACTCGGCATGGTGAGGAAATCGAGGAGCTGCGTTAGGTAACGACCCCTGTACTACAGAGTCAACTTCCCGTTTTGGAGTGTCGTGATGCTGACCACATGTCTTTCTTTGCGTCTGTGAACGTGAGGTCAGGAGTCGGGTAGGCGGGCCCAGGCCCACTAACGGGCTGTTACGCCGTGGGTTACGTTGATACATACACGTAACAATTGAGCAAAGTTCATACACAACGATGAGGATTTCAGAGAATATTTCTAGAAAATTAAAGGAATACCTTTAGTTTGTAAATGATTTATACCTTAATGGCCCTATGGGGCCTCTTTTCCCTTTCAGAAGATAAATCTGAAAAATATTTCAGAAAAGAGATACTTTACAATGGGGGCTGAGGTTGAATATCTCCTTGACGTATCCCTGGATGATACTAAACAGAAAATCAAGTTTGAGTCTGACTTTTTGTTTTAGCTTTACACTATTCACATGTAGAATCACACGCACACATTTACTCAAAACATTTTTAGAACCCTTCCTTTCAGCCACGGTGTCCAATATACTTATTTGAAATAAATTTCATATATTTTTTCTACTATATTCCGGATATACTGCCTTTAACCAATTAAAATTACAGACTAGAGATGTCCGGAATTTTAAATAATAATAATAATCATCATCATCATCATCATTTCCATTGTGGAAACGTAGAGTCAGAATGAAAAATACAATGACATAGACGGGATTTGAACCACGGGTCTTCTGGTTTCCGTCCAGCCACTCTGCCACTGAGCTACTATGGCCAACGTGCCGATATGACATTAAATTCTCCAACTGACTCGTATTTTCCCGGTAAACCACTTAGGAGTTCTCATAAACACATGAGACAGCTACCTTAATGGCGACTTATAACATGTAAGTACTTTAAGACCCGGGCTTTATAGTTAACCACTATTAGGTCAATTAATGGAAATTAATTGTTCTTTCACACTGGCCGTGTGTAAGCTAAATTGTGGAAACGTAGAGTCAGAATGAAAAATTAAATGCCATAGCCGGGATTTGCACCACGGATCTTCTGGTTTCCGTCCTCCTCCTAAGTGGTTTACCGGGAAAATACGAGTCAGTTGGAGAATTTAATGTCATATCGGCACGTTGGCCATAGTAGCTCAGTGGCAGAGAGGCTGGACTGAAACCAGAAGATCTGTGGTTCAAATCCCGGCTATGTCATTGAATTTTTCATTCTGACTCTACGTTTCCACAATTTAGCCTACACACGGCCAGTGTGAAAGAACAATAGATTACCATTAATTGACTAGTGGTTAACTATAAAGCCCGGGCCTTAAAGTACTCACATGTTGTAAGTCGCCATTAAGGTAGTTGTCTCATGTGTTTATGAGAACTCCTAAGTGGTTTACAGGGAAAATACGACTCAGTTGGAGAATTTTATGTCGTATCGGCACGTAGGCCATAGTAGCTCAGTGGTAGAGCGGCTGGACGGAAACCAGAAGATCCGTGGTTTAAATCCCGTCTATGGCATTGAATTTTTCTTTCTGACTCTACGTTTCCACAATTTAGCCTACACACGGCCAGTGTGAAAGAACAATTAATTTCCATCATTCACACTGTAGTGTTTTATAAGGAAATAAGCAAAATCCAAGCAACTACAGTCAAATGATACCCTGCTGTCATCCATATATGCCATCACACCGATTATATTCCGTGGGCCCTCCTACTACGTTTACCACAAGGCACATTGGACTGCGGTCACCGCGACACCAACTCACGACTTCCAGCTTTGAATGTATGTGCAGTTCACTGCGTGGCAACGTAATCATCATGGCTATTCAAGTCGGTTGCCTGAAGGTCCCTCAGACGTCCTAATCAAACCCGGTTTCGAATTAGAGGAAAATGGCGTAAGTAGCGATGTAAATACATACTAAATGAGTTAAGTAAGCTTTAAAGCAGTGCCGGGCCCCGTAGCCGTGTTCGCTAGTGTGTGTTTTTCTAGCACCCGCCTATTAGTGGGATACGGGTTCAGTCTCGCCTTTCGTATGGCGTTTATATTATATTGTATATACGTAAAAGTACAGGAAGCAAAAATAATGAAATGGATATAATAAAATACGGCAAAATAAAGTATATATGTTTATGTCTCCCTTCCTCACCAACACTGATGCTAGCAGTCGCTTGGTTTCCTGCAGAGCGAAGGAGCCCAAGCATATTGACCTGATAGAAGAGATAAGGGTTGGAGGGTCAGGCCAACGCCTAGCATGAATGAATTTTGCAGCAAATAATGTAATTTATAAGGGGGAAACCGGAGGACCCGGAGGAAACCCACCCCAACGACATGTTAACCACCACAATTCCCACTTTGCATCCGCCTGTGAGCAAATCCGGACCAACTAGGTGAGAGAAAGCGGGAACATATGTAATAAAAAAGGACACGCATTTTTTGGTCATTCCTTAATCTCAAAATTTGGGTGGAATATAATACTTTGATCGTAAGAAGGTAATAATTCGGACGATTTTCTCCCATAGAATGTGCAAATTGGAATATTATTGCACAGTCTGCGAAAAATCATTTATAACGCGACCCCTCCGAAGAAAGGTAACAATGTAGACTGCAAGGTCAAAGAAACGCGCGGAAACGCCTTAGAATTCCAGAGCTAGAAGTCATACAACTGCTATAGAAGACAACCACAAACCCGTCGAAGAAGTCCAATAAATTCAGGTAAGATGTGAAGCTTAGTTGGCAACGAATATATTCAATATATTCTTGGGAAACAAGCCTGCTGAAGAGACGATTAAAAACGATATTTCCAAAGCGTACATCTCTTCCATCATTAGGATATGAACGAATAAAAATGTTATTAAACATTAAATTTAGGTAACAAAAAACCAACAACGACAAAACACTATCAAAAAAGACAAAACAAGACCAATACTGGTATTCCTAAACAAAAAACTGCAGTATATTAAATACCAGGTCAGGAGATGAAGTGAATGTATAAAGCTAGTTATGTCAGAGAAACGTTAATACTTAATTTGACATTGAAGCTGTATATGTCTGTGCTTCTTGAGCCGGTTGATTTCTATTTCTAAGGCGGGTTTCCAAGACTAACTGAACTAAAACCCAGCATCGCGATTATGCGTGCTCCTTCAGATAAAATAGCCAAAGTCTCCTTTAACTCTGCACCTCCTGCAGCTGCTGCATTTTGCCGGGATGATCGTCTCCCGATAGTTAACTCTATGCTCCATATCAAAACAATGCCCTGTCAGGCCAAGCATCTCAGGTTGCATCAAACGAATGCTCCGTTTATGTTAGTTTATTCTGGTAGCGATGGTCCGTCCGGTTTGTCCTATATACGGCGTCCCACATACACAGGGAATTCGGTACATTCCCGGAAATGGGAATTTCGGTTTGTCTTTCACCGGTCTCAACAGGTGTTTAATCTTCGGAGCTAGTTTGTTGATGACCCTGATGTATCTGGCGAGATTTCTGCTGATTCTGCCGGAACCAAATTGTCGCCAAATAAATCAGAACGATCCACAAGCCACCTCCGAAGATTAAACACCCTTTGAGACCGGATGAAAGTCAAAACAGACTTGCAAGACCCGGAAGTGTACTGCATTCTCTATTAATGTGGGACACCGTATATATGACACACCGGAAGGAGTTATCAACACTAGAATAAACGAACATTAAACGAGCATTCCTTTAATACAACCTGAGAAGTGTGGACTGGCACAGCATTTCTTTGATATGGACCATGCAGCCAACTTAAAAGGGACGACCGTCGTGGGAAAAGGCAACAGATACTGGTAGCGGGGAGTTAAAGCAGCTTTGGCCATTTCCTTTGAGAGGAGCACGCTTAATAGCGATGATGGTCTTCATTTCAGTTCTTCTTGGCAGATGGTCATAAATAGGAATCAACCGGCTTAAGAAGCACAGGATTGACAGATATTGAAAGTCAAATTAATTAGTCACCTTTATATGTCCTAACTAGTTCTCTGCACCCCTCTGTAGCGTATATGGTAGCGTGTCTGCCTAACGTTCAAAAAACCCGAGTTTGAATCTCAGTAAGGGTGAGTTACCTGGAAAAGGTTTTTCCGAGGTTTTCCCTTATCTTGATATACGAATGTCGAGTAGCTCTAAGCTCCATGGAACCTGGGCTCATTTGATCATCATTTCACCCATTTCATTCATAGTCCGATATGACTTAACGTTGGAGGATGTAAATCACACACACAACTAGTTTTCTACACTCACTCCGTCTCATGACTTGGTATTTCATTTACTGCAGTCTTTTGTTCAGCGATCCGAACATTGGTAGTGTTTTTTCATTGATCTTTTGTTAGCTCAATTTAGAGTTTAATAACATTTCTTATTCGTTCATGTCCTGATGATGGGAGCGAACTACACTTCCCGAAACCTCGGTTTCTAATCGTCTTTTCACCTGGCATGTATCCAGAGAAAATCTCTGAATATATCTCCAACAAATTATAAATGGATTGCTAAATCTTTTGAAACTTTCCTCCAGGTATACTTTTGTGCTACGCGCATTAGGAATACTCACGCGTTATTTAGGTTTATCTATGCTGTGGCAAAAGGTGTTCAATCTCCCTCTTGTTAACGTGTACATAAACGCTTCAAATCTAGCACTTCATATTCTTCAAAACCATTGGACTACTTTTGGTAGTAAACTAGATTTATGTTTAATATATCCAGGACTCTGTCTCATAATATTTACCGTGTTCAAATAACAAATACCTTCACAAATCCAGATATACTGGAACAGTTCATTAAATAATGGTCATATTTCTTATGGTCATAGTTTTTCGCACTAAATTTCAATTTTGTTATATTCTATTAGCTTAATGTGAAGCAAACACGCCGTAGTAGCTTCATTGTTGGTACTCCTGGTTTCCGCCTCTGAGAGCGAGGCCGTTCAGACATGTTCAGTATGACCTATCGCTGCAACGGAGGTAACATGCAGTTAAAGTTGATGTTAGAGGAAAATCCGGAGTTTCTTTCAAACGTAATCGCTGCTGATGAAACTTGGCTACTTCATTTTGATCCTGAGAGCAAACAGCAAAGCTCAGTGTGGAAATCTCCTTCATCACCAACCTCCCAAAAAGCAAAAGTTGTTGCTTCTGCTGGGAAAGTTATGGTCATCTCATTCTCTAATATTCATGGAATGGTGTGTCAGCCTTATGTACCTGTACCCACATCAGGAACTGTATAATGGTACGAGGATGTCATGAAGATATTGCAAGTCCATATTAGGCGCAAAAGATCACAACTCCGTGAAGCAGGCCTAATGCTGCACCACGATAATGCGCGACCGCGTTATCGGATATCTTGAAGAATCAAAGTGAAATACACCCCTCAATCTCCCTATAGTACGAGTTTAGCCCCGACTGACCTTTTCTATTCCCTAACTTAAAGAACCGCATTCGTGGGCCGCATTAACCATCATAAAAAGCAGTGGTGAAGTCTGCGGAGGCGATTTTCAAGGATCTCACAAAAATGGTTTCCAGCATGTCTATGAAGGGACTCAGAAACGCTGAGTCAAGTGCATCCATTTCAAGGGAGACTATTTTGAGAACATTAAAATTATGATAATGAGTAAAGGTAGGTTGTCAAAAAAAAAAAAGAGGAAAAGTGAACTTTCTTTATTGAAAACCCCTCGTATGTTTGTCGTACACGTCCATTTCCGTGGCACAGTGCGCTAAAACGTTGTGCTCTGGTTCCCTGCTATGGAAAGAGCCCGGGATTGATCTCATCTGCGCAGGTAGGCAGGTGCCCAATCGGCATGGTGAGAAAAACGATGAGCTACGTTAGGTAACGAACTCTGTACTAGAGATTCAACTTCTCGTTTTGAAGTCTCGTGATGCTGACTACATCTCCTTTCTTGTGTCTGTGAACGAGAGGCCGGTAGTCGGGTTAGCAGGCGCTGGCCTTCTAAGTGGTGGTTACACCGTGGGTTACGTTGTTACATACGGGTAACAATTGAGCTAAGTTCATACACAATGAAGGGGACTTCAGAAAACATTTGTAGTAAATTAAAAGTATAGTTTTAATTTGTACTTGATTTAAACCTTAATGGGTCTTTGGAGCCCCTTTTTGCTTTGAGAAAATAAATCTGAAAAATGTATCGGAATAGAGATATTTCAAGATGGAGGCTTTGGTTGAATATTTCCTTGACGTATCCTTGGAAGATACTGAACCGAAAATCAAGTTTGAATCTGACTTTTTGTTTTCTCTTTACACCATTCACAGGGAGATTCGCAATCACACACACACACACGCACACACACGCACACACACACACACACACACACACACACACACACACACACACACACACACACACACACACACATTTACCCAACACATTTTTTTAAAACCCCTCCTTTGAATCACGGTCTCCAATATGATAGACATAAGCATTTTGTTCCTTTTTGAAATAATTTTAATATATTTGTTCTACTTTATTCCTCATACTGCCTTTAACCAATTAAAATTACGTACTGGATTTTTCCTGAATTGCACATCATCATCAGCATCACCATCATTATCTTCATCATGATTATTCGCATTGTAGTGTTTTATAAGGAAATAAGCAAAATCCAGGCAACTACAGTCAAATGATACCCAGTTGCCATCCATATATATCATCACACCGATTATTTTACGTGAGCCCTCCTACACCGTTTACCACTAGGCTCATTTGACTGCGGTTACCGCGACACCTACTCGCGACTTCCAAATTTGAGTGGATGTCCAGTCCACTTCTTTTCACCGTAATTTTCAGGGTTATTCAAGTCAGTTGCCAGAAGGTCTCTCAGGCGTCCTAAGCAAAACCGTTTTCTTATTACAGGAACACGACGTAAGTAGCAATTTAGGTGTATACTAAATGAGTTAAGTGAGTTTTAAAACTTTGCCGGCCCCCGTAGCCGTGTTAGCTAGTATGTGTACTTCTAGCATCCGCCTATTAGTGGGATGCGGGTTCAGTATCGACTTTGGTATGGGGTTTATATTATTGTGTATATATGTAAAAGTACAGGAAGCAAACTTTAATGAAACGGAAATAATAAAAACAGTTAAAATAAGGAATACATTTATTTTTGTCTCCCTTCCTCACCAACGCTGATGTTATGAGCCACTTGGTTTCTTTCAGAGCGTAGGAGCCCAAGCATATTGACCTGGTACATGAGATCAGGCTTAGGGGGTCGGCCCAACGCCTGGGATGAATGAATGAGGCAGCACTTTGTGGAATGTAGGTGGGTGAAACCAAAATACCCCGAGGAAACCCACCCCAACGCCATGTTGTCTACCACAAATCCTACTTTGCGGTCGCCTAGGAGCGGATCCGGATCACATAGGTGAGAGCCAAGCGGGAATATATATTAAAATAAAACATAAAAAAGACTAGCAAATTTGGACATCCCTCAATTTCGAATTTTTGGGTGGAATATAATACTTTCATCGTAAGTAGGTAATGCATCTTCTGACTGACTCGTATAGAAAGCGAGAATTGAAATACTATGCAGAATCTTTGAAAAATCATTGATAAAACGACCCCTCCAAAGAAAGGAAATACAGTAGACAGCAATGTGACAGAAACGCGCGGAAACGCCTTAAAATTCCATGGCTTGAGGACGACCAACAATCCGTCGAAAAGTCTAATTAGTAAAAGTAGGATCTAAAACTTTCTTAGCCACGAGTATATTCAATATATTCTCGGGAAACATGCCAGCTGGTAAAGACCATTAGCAACCTATGTTTGGAAGCGTACATCTCTCCTATCATTATAATATGGAAGAATAAAAAATGTTGTTAAACATGAAATTGAGGTAACAAGAAAACTACTGCGACAAAACACTATCAACTTCGACAAAACACAACCAATATTCGTATCCCTGAACAAATGAATGTTTGCAGTAAATTAAATACCAGGTCAGGAGATTCCGTGAATGTATAATGCTAGTTTGGTCATAGAAACCTGACTATTTCATTTGACATTAAAGCTGTATATATCTGTGCTTCTTGAGCAGGTTGGTTTCCCCTTCTAAGGCCGGTTTCCAAGACTAACTGAACTAAAACCCATCTGAAGTGTCCTCCTTCAGATAAAATAGCCAAAGCCTCCTTCGACTCTCCACTCCCAGAAACTGCTGCATTTTGCCAAGATGGTCGTCTCCCGAACGTTGACCTTATGCTTCATATGAAAAGAATGCTCTGTCATTCCAAGCTTCTCAGGTTGCATCAAGCGAATGCTCCGTTCATATTCGTTTATTCCGGTATCGATGGTCCGTCCGGCTTGTCCTATATACGGCGTCACACATACACAGGGAATTCGGTACATTCCCGGAAATGGGAATATCGGTTTGTCTTTCACCGGTCTCAACAGGTGTTTAATCTTCGGAGCTAGTTTGTTGATGACCCTGATGTATCTGGCGAGATTTCTGCTGATTCTGCCGGAACCAAATTGTCGCCAAATAAATCAGAACGATCCACAAGCCACCTCCGAAGATTAAACACCCTTTGAGACCGGATGAAAGTCAAAACAGACTTGCAAGACCCGGAAGTGTACTGCATTCTCTATTAATGTGGGACACCGTATATATGACACACCGGAAGGAGTTATCAACACTAGAATAAACGAACATTAAACGAGCATTCCTTTAATACAACCTGAGAAGTGTGGACTGGCACAGCATTTCTTTGATATGGACCATGCAGCCAACTTAAAAGGGACGACCGTCGTGGGAAAAGGCAACAGATACTGGTAGCGGGGAGTTAAAGCAGCTTTGGCCATTTCCTTTGAGAGGAGCACGCTTAATAGCGATGATGGTCTTCATTTCAGTTCTTCTTGGCAGATGGTCATAAATAGGAATCAACCGGCTTAAGAAGCACAGGATTGACAGATATTGAAAGTCAAATTAATTAGTCACCTTTATATGTCCTAACTAGTTCTCTGCACCCCTCTGTAGCGAATATGGTAGCGTGTCTGCCTAACGTTCAAAAAACCCGAGTTTGAATCTCAGTAAGGGTGAGTTACCTGGAAAAGGTTTTTCCGAGGTTTTCCCTTATCTTGATATACGAATGTCGAGTAGCTCTAAGCTCCATGGAACCTGGGCTCATTTGATCATCATTTCACCCATTTCATTCATAGTCCGATATGACTTAACGTTGGAGGATGTAAATCACACACACAACTAGTTTTCTACACTCACTCCGTCTCATGACTTGGTATTTCATTTACTGCAGTCTTTTGTTCAGCGATCCGAACATTGGTAGTATTTTTTCATTGATCTTTTGTTAGCTCAATTTAGAGTTTAATAACATTTCTTATTCGTTCATGTCCTGATGATGGGAGCGAACTACACTTCCCGAAACCTCGGTTTCTAATCGTCTTTTCACCTGGCATGTATCCAGAGAAAATCTCTGAATATATCTCCAACAAATTATAAATGGATTGCTAAATCTTTTGAAACTTTCCTCCAGGTACACTTTTGTGCTACGCGCATTAGGAATACTCACGCGTTATTTAGGTTTATCTATGCTGTGGCAAAAGATGTTCAATCTCCCTCTTGTTAACGTGTACATAAACGCTTCAAATCTAGCACTTCATATTCTTCAAAACCATTCGACTACTTTTGGTAGTAAACTAGATTTATGTTTAATATATCCAGGACTCTGTCTCATAATATTTACCGTGTTCAAATAACAAATACCTTCACAAATCCAGATATACTGGAACAGTTCATTAAATATTGGTCATATTTCTTATGGTCATAGTTTTTCGCACTAAATTTCAATTTTGTTATATTCTATTAGCTTAATGTGAAGCAAACACGCAGTAGTAGCTTCATTGTTGGTACTCCTGGTTTCCGCCTCTGAGAGCGAGGCCGTTCAGACATGTTCAGTATGACCTATCGCTGCAATGGAGGTAACATGCAGTTAAAGTTGATGTTAGAGGAAAATCCGGAGTTTCTTTCAAACGTAATCGCTGCTGATGAAACTTGGCTACTTCATTTTGATCCTGAGAGCAAACAGCAAAGCTCAGTGTGGAAATCTCCTTCATCACCAACCTCCCAAAAAGCAAAAGTTGTTGCTTCTGCTGGGAAAGTTATGGTCATCTCATTCTCTAATATTCATGGAATGGTGTGTCAGCCTTATGTACCTGTACCCACATCAGGAACTGTATAATGGTACGAGGATGTCATGAAGATATTGCAAGTCCATATTAGGCGCAAAAGATCACAACTCCGTGAAGCAGGCCTAATGCTGCACCACGATAATGCGCGACCGCATTATCGGATATCTTGAAGAATCAAAGTGAAATACACCCCTCAATCTCCCTATAGTACGAGTTTAGCCCCGACTGACCTTTTGTATTCCCTAACTTAAAGAACCGCATTCGTGGGCCGCATTAACCATCATAAAAAGCAGTGGTGAAGTCTGCGGAGGCGATTTTCAAGGATCTCACAAAAATGGTTTCCAGCATGTCTATGAAGGGACTCAGAAACGCTGAGTCAAGTGCATCCATTTCAAGGGAGACTATTTTGAGAACATTAAAATTATGATAATGAGTAAAGGTAGGTTGTCAAAAAAAAAAGAGGAAAAGTGAACTTTCTTTATTGAAAACCCCTCGTATGTTTGTCGTACACGTCCATTTCCGTGGCACAGTGCGCTAAAACGTTGTGCTCTGGTTCCCTGCTATGGAAAGAGCCCGGGATTGATCTCATCTGCGCAGGTAGGCAGGTGCCCAATCGGCATGGTGAGAAAAACGATGAGCTACGTTAGGTAACGAACTCTGTACTAGAGATACAACTTCTCGTTTTGAAGTCTCGTGATGCTGACTACATCTCCTTTCTTGCGTCTGTGAACGAGAGGCCGGTAGTCGGGTTAGCAGGCGCTGGCCTTCTAAGTGGTGGTTACACCGTGGGTTACGTTGTTACATACGGGTAACAATTGAGCTAAGTTCATACACAATGAAGGGGACTTCAGAAAACATTTGTAGTAAATTAAAAGTATAGTTTTAATTTGTACTTGATTTAAACCTTAATGGGTCTTTGGAGCCCCTTTTTGCTTTGAGAAAATAAATCTGAAAAATGTATCGGAATAGAGATATTTCAAGATGGAGGCTTTGGTTGAATATTTCCTTGACGTATCCTTGGAAGATACTGAACCGAAAATCAAGTTTGAATCTGACTTTTTGTTTTCTCTTTACACCATTCACAGGGAGATTCGCAATCACACACACACCCGCACACACGCACACACACACACACACACACACACACGCACACACACACACATTTACCCAACACATTTTTTTAAAACCCCTCCTTTGAATCACGGTCTCCAATATGATAGACATAAGCATTTTGTTCCTTTTTGAAATAATTTTAATATATTTGTTCTACTTTATTCCTCATACTGCCTTTAACCAATTAAAATTACGTACTGGATTTTTCCTGAATTGCACATCATCATCAGCATCACCATCATTATCTTCATCATGATTATTCGCATTGTAGTGTTTTATAAGGAAATAAGCAAAATCCTGGCAACTACAGTCAAATGATACCCAGTTGCCATCCATATATATCATCACACCGATTATTTTACGTGAGCCCTCCTACACCGTTTACCACTAGGCTCATTTGACTGCGGTTACCGCGACACCTACTCGCGACTTCCAAATTTGAGTGGATGTCCAGTCCACTTCTTTTCACCGTAATTTTCAGGGTTATTCAAGTCAGTTGCCAGAAGGTCTCTCAGGCGTCCTAAGCAAAACCGTTTTCTTATTACAGGAACACGACGTAAGTAGCAATTTAGGTGCATACTAAATGAGTTAAGTGAGTTTTAAAACTTTGCCGGCCCCCGTAGCCGTGTTAGCTAGTGTGTGTACTTCTAGCATCCGCCTATTAGTGGGATGCGGGTTCAGTATCGACTTTGGTATGGGGTTTATATTATTGTGTATATATGTAAAAGTACAGGAAGCAAACTTTAATGAAACGGAAATAATAAAAACAGTTAAAATAAGGAATACATTTATTTTTGTCTCCCTTCCTCACCAACGCTGATGTTATGAGCCACTTGGTTTCTTTCAGAGCGTAGGAGCCCAAGCATATTGACCTGATACATGAGATCAGGCTTAGGGGGTCGGCCCAACGCCTGGGATGAATGAATGAGGCAGCACTTTGTGGAATGTAGGTGGGTGAAACCAAAATACCCCGAGGAAACCCACCCCAACGCCATGTTGTCTACCACAAATCCTACTTTGCGGTCGCCTAGGAGCGGATCCGGATCACATAGGCGAGAGCCAAGCGGGAATATATATATTAAAATAAAACATAAAAAGACTAGCAAATTTGGACATCCCTCAATTTCGAATTTTTGGGTGGAATATAATACTTTCATCGTAAGTAGGTAATGCATCTTCTGATTGACTCGCATAGAAAGTGAGAATTGAAATACTATGCAGAATCTTTGAAAAATCATTGATAAAACGACCCCTCCAAAGAAAGGAAATACAGTAGACAGCAATGTGACAGAAACGCGCGGAAACGCCTTAAAATTCCATGGCTTGAGGACGACCAACAATCCGTCGAAAAGTCTAATTAGTTAAAGTAGGATCTAAAACTTTCTTAGCCACGAGTATATTCAATATATTCTCGGGAAACATGCCAGCTGGTAAAGACCATTAGCAACCTATGTTTGGAAGCGTACATCTCTCCTATCATTATAATATGGAAGAATAAAAAATGTTGTTAAACATGAAATTGAGGTAACAAGAAAACTACTGCGACAAAACACTATCAACTTCGACAAAACACAACCAATATTCGTATCCCTGAACAAATGAATGTTTGCAGTAAATTAAATACCAGGTCAGGAGATTCCGTGAATGTATAATGCTAGTTTGGTCATAGAAACCTGACTATTTCATTTGACATTAAAGCTGTATATATCTGTGCTTCTTGAGCAGGTTGGTTTCCCTTTCTAAGGCCGGTTTCCAAGACTAACTGAACTAAAACCCATCTGAAGTGTCCTCCTTCAGATAAAATAGCCAAAGCCTCCTTCGACTCTCCACTCCCAGAAACTGCTGCATTTTGCCAAGATGGTCGTCTCCCGAACGTTGACTTTATGCTTCATATGAAAAGAATGCTCTGTCATTCCAAGCTTCTCAGGTTGCATCAAGCGAATGCTCCGTTCATCTTCGTTTATTCCGGTAGCGATGGTCCGTCCGGCTTGTCCTATATACGGCGTCCCACTTATACAGGGAATGCGGTACAATTCCCGGAAATGGGAAGTCCGGTTTCTCTTTCACCGGTCTCATCAGGTGTTTAATCTTCGGAGCTGGCTTGCTGATGATCCTTATGTATTTCTCGAGACTTCTGCTTATTCTGCCGGAGCCAAATTGTCGCTAATTTAATCAGAACGATCCACAAGCCACTTCCGTAGATTAAAGTCCCGTTGAGACCGCATCAAAGACAAACCAGACTTCCAAGATTTGTAAGTGTCCGCATTCTCTATTAATGTGGGACACCGTATATAGCACACACCCGAAGGAGTTATCAATATCATAATAAACGAATATTAAACGAGCATTCGTTTAATACAACCTGAGAAGTGTGGACTGGCAGAGCATTCCTTTAATATGAAGCATAGAGCCAGCTTTCAGGACTACCTTCGTGGGAAAATGCAGCGGTTGCGGTAGCGGAGAGTTAAGGAGGCTTTGGACATTTCCTTTGAGAGGAGCACGCTTAATCACAATGCTGGTCTTCCGTTCAGTTCTTCTTGGAAGATGGTCATAAAATAGAAATCAATCGGCTCAAGAAGCACCGCTTTATACAACATGAATATTAAATTAATTAGTCACCTTTCTGTGTCCTAACAAGTTTTCTGGACCCCCTAGGTAGCGCAGATGGTAGCATGTTTTCCTTACGTTTAAGAGGTCTCGAGTTCGATTCTCACTAAAGGTGAGATAGCGGGATACAGTTTTCCCGAGGTTTTTCCTTATCCTGATAGATTAATGTCAGGTAACTCTAAGCTCTATGGACCCTGGGCTCATTTCAGCATCATTTCACCCATTGCATTCATAGTCCAATATGACATAACGTTGGAGGACGTAAATTACACACACAACAACTAGTTTCCTACACTCACACCATCTCATGGCTTGGTATCTAATGTACTGCAGTCTTTTGTTAAGGGATCCGAACATTGGTAGTGTTTTGCTAATGATTTTTTGTTATCAAAATTTTGAGTTTCCTAACATAACTTATTCGTTCATACCTTGATGAAGGGAATGATGTACGATCCCGAATCGTCGGTTTCTAATCGTCTTTTCACCTGGCTTTCATCCCGAGAATACCTTGAATGTAAATCTAATAAATTATAAGTGATTTACTAAAGCTTTTGAAACTTTCTTCTGAGAATTCTTTTGTGCTACACGTACTTGTAATATTCAGGACTTAATGAGGTATATCTATGCTATGGCCTAAGGCTTTCTTTCTCCCTCTTGTTAACGTGTACGTAAACGCCACAATTCTTGCGTTTAATATTGCTCAAAGCCATTGGACTACTTTTGTTAGAAAACTAAATTTTGGTTTAATAGATTCTGGACCCTGTCTCAAAATATTTACGATGTTCAAATAGCACATAACTTCACAAATCCAGATATACGAGGGCAGTTATTTAAAGAATGATCATATTTTTTACGTTCATAACTTTTCGCACTAAAATTCAATATTTTTATACACTGTTAACTCAATATTAAACAAACACGCTGTAGTAGTTTCATTGTAAGTACTCCTGGTTCCCGCCTGTGAGAGACAGGTAAGTTCAGACATGTTTAGTATGACCTATCTCTGCAATCGAGGTAACAGTTGAGGAACAATCGACGACTTTGAAATTCTGCTTTCGTCTCAACATATCTTCAGTTGAGGCGTATACAACGTTACAGGAGACCTATCGAGATTCTATTCTTCCCTACAGCAAAGCTCGAAGGTGGTTTAAAATGTTTAAAGATGGGAACAATCAATTTCAAAGGAAGGTTGACCCGGTGACTGAGTTACTGCACTTATGGCAGAAAACATCAACACTACTGCTGCAGTTGTGAGAGAGGACCGATGAATTACCTCAAGAACACTTTCTGAAATACTGAACATTTCATTGGGAGCCACCCACACGTTGGTGACAGAAACATTACACATGAGACGTGTTTGTGCGCGATGGTTCCAAGACTGTTTATTTCCGAAAAAAAGGACATTCGCATGCAGGTGTGCATGGAGTTAAATTTGATGCTGAAACTTGGTTAAGTAATTTTCATCCTGAGAGCACACAGCAAAGCTCAGTGTGGAAATCTCATTCATCACCAGCCCCCCCAAAAAGCAAAAGTGCTTGCTTGTGCTGGTAAAGTTATGGTCATCTGATTCTTTGATATTCATGGAATGGTTTGTCAGCATATTGTACCTGCACACATATCAGGAACTGTATAATGGTACAGGGATATCATGAAGACAATGGTAAGTCCATATTAGACGCAAAAGATCACAATTCCGTGAAGCAGGCTAAATTCTGCACCACGATAATGCGCAGCCGCATATTACCAATGTTGTTGCTGGATATATTGAACAAATCAACGTGAAATACATCCCTCACCCTCCCTATAGTCCGAGTTTAGTCCCACCTGACCTTTCTTGTTCCCTAACTTGAAGAAACACCTTTGTGGGAGGCATTAGCCATCATCGGAAGCAGTGGTGAATGCTGCGGAGGCGATTTAAAAGTATCTCTCAAAAATGGTTTCCAGCATGCTTTTAAGACTGGCAGAAACGCTGGGACTAATGCATCCCATTCAGGGGAGACTACTTTGAGAAGGAACATCAAAATTATGATAATAAGTAGAGGTACGATGTCAAAAAAAAGGAAATTTGTGACCTTTCTTTATTGAACACTTCTCGTATGTTGATGTCATACACGTCCATTTCTGTGGTACAGTAGGCTGAACCGTTGTACTTTTGTTGCCTGCTCTGGAATGAGACCGGGATCCATCTCACCCGTGCAGGTAGGACATGTGCCCACTTGGCATGGTGAGGAATTTGAGAAGCTACGTTAGGTAGAAGATATTTCTTGAAAATTAAAGGAATAAACTGAATTGGTCATTGATTTATACCTTAATGGCTCTTTGGAGTGTCTTTTTCCTTTGAGAAAATAAATCTAAAAATTATTTTATGAAAGAGGCTTTGGTTGAGTATTTCCTTGATATCCTTGGAAGATACTGAATAGTAAATCATGTTTGAATCTGACCTTTTGTTTAATCTTTGCGCTCTTTACAGGGAGAATTACAAACACGCGCGCGCGCAAACACACACACGCACATACACACACATTTACCCGAAACATATTTTAAAACGCCACCCTTCAGTCACGATGTCCAATATGATCGACATAAGCATTTTGTTCCTAATTGAAATAATTTTAATATATGTCTTCTGCCATATTCCTGATATACTGCATTTAACCAATTAAAATTACGTACCGGCGATGTCCTGAATTATACATCACCATTAATCATCAGAATTATTATTATTCACATTATACTGTTTATAAGAAAAGAGGGAAAATCCTAGCAACTACAATCAAATGATACCCTGCTGCCATCCATATATACTCTCACACCAATTATTGTACTTGAGCTGTCCTGCATGGTTTACCACAGTCATTTTTGTCTGCGGTCACCGCGACACTAACTCACGACTTCCAACTTCGAGTGGATATCCAGTCTACTTCCTGTCACCGTAATCATCATGGCTATTCAAGTGAGATGCCTTCAGGTGTCCCAGGTGTCCTAATCAAAACCGGTTTGGAGTTACAGAAAAATGATATACGTAGCAATTTAAGGGCTTACTAAAGGGGTTAAGGGAGTTTTGAAACATTGCCGGCCCCCGTAGTCCCTAGTGAGTGTATTTCTAGCATCCACCGATAAAAGGGTTGCGGGTTTGAGTCTATCCTTAGGCATGGGTGTCTATAGGTATAGTGTATACATGTAAAAGTACAGGAAGCAAACTGTGATGAAATGGATATAATAAAATACGGAAAAATAAAGAATATATATAGCTTCAAGTCTCTCTTCCTCAACAATACTGGTTGTAGGAGACGTTTGGTTTCCTTTGGAGCGAAGCAGCCCAAGCATATTGACCTGATAGATTAGATCAATTCCAACACTATGTTGTCCACCACAAATCCCACTTTGCGGTCATGTTGGAGCGAATCCGGACCTCCTACGTGAGAGCCAAGCAGGAATATATATATATATATATATATATATATATATATATATATATATATATATATATATATATATATATATATAAAGACACGTAACTTTGGTCATTTATCGATTTTGTAATTTTGGGTGAAATATAATACTTTCATAGTGCGAAAGTAATACATCGGACGATAGAGTCGCATAGAAAGTGCGAATTGAAATATGATGAAGATCTGTGAGGAATGATTGATAACGCGACCCTTCTGAAGGAAGGTAACACATTAGGCCGCAGGTCACAAACGAGCGGAAATGCCTTAGAATTCCAGGTGTGAAATCCTCCAACTGCGACAGAGCACGATGAACAACCCGTAAATTAAAGTAAGATCTGAAACTTTCTTGGCAACGGATATATAAAATATATTCTTGGGATAAAACACAGATGAGAAGAAATAACAAAAAATCAACAATGACAAAACACTATCAACCTAAACAAAACACTATCAACACTGGTAACCATGAACAATAGACTGCTTGCAGTAAATTATACACCAGGTCAGGAGATGGCGTGAAGTTCAAGGAGGCCGGACTTCGTCAAGTTTGCGTGTGATAATGCTGAGCAGAATTATAGTATTTCTGTAATTTTAAGCTTTAATTTTACCACTGGGAAATCAAGACAAAGTAAAATAGAAACCCTTAACGAGTGAGGGTAAGTTTTAAGTGTACAGTGTGATCATTTTCATTCGTGGAAGAAGGAATTCACAGCTAACCTCTACATTACACTACAAGACAGAGGTTAGGATCTTCTCTGTACGTCCTTATAAGGATCCCCCTTCACTACAGCTGCTCGGAAAACAACTCTCATGGTTACGAACTAGTGTGTCAGTGAAGTACCTTGGTGGGCTACTGGACATTCGACTAACTTGGAACGCCCAAATCTGTCGGTCTGTTACACTTGCGTCTGCACGGATCTCAAAACTGTACACTTTCCTCAACAGGCGCACCTCACTTGGTTATGAATCCTCCCTTCTTCATTACAAATCTCTAGTCCGTCCCATTTTTACCTATGCAGCTCCAGTCTGGGGTGGCACCAGCACGACTAACCTCCGCCGACTGCAGGTATTACAAAACAGGATGCCGTGTACAACTACAAATGCACCATAGTTCGTCAGAAACTAACAACTTCATCACGAGTTTGCTCTGCTACCAGTTCACCAGTACATCTGCCGGCTGGCATGACCTTTCTTTTACCATCTCCAGGAGGTCCCTGGAGCTCTTACATACAATCTCGGCGCTCGCACTCGACAACCAACTCGCCTCAAGCGAGACTGCCACAAGTTCTTCTACTGAGTGACCTCTCCAGCACAGATGACCCAGACGAGTGGTACCTATCAAACTTAAAGTCCTCAAGTAGTGTTATAGTGCTCCTGCCATATTTAGCTAGAGGAGTGGTTCACGGCTACTTCAATTGCCATGTATGCTGTTACCAAGTGTCTCAATAACAAACATCTGTAAAACATATTTGCTTGTTAATGTATAAAAAGTAAAAAAAAAAAAAAAAAAAAAAAAAGAAGTTGGCGTTAGTATATAAAGTTAGTTAGGTCATAGAAATCTGACAACTTAATTTGACATTAAATTTGCATGATTTCTCATAGGAGAGGGGATTCGTCAGCTTCAGCTGCCGTGGTGTTGGCGCTGCTGGCCCTTATCACCCGTGGTACCTCTGACATTATTAGAGGAACGTCGGGCGAACATTCTAGCCGCTGCCTGAGTTGGGGTTGTTGGGATTGGGTTGGACTCGAGTGCGAAGTCATTCCCGGAAACCGTGGGAGATCGGGTATAACTTCGGACGGGGTTGAGGGAAACCGTATATTGCCGCGTACAATTTTGCAAGTCTAGTAGAAAGTGTGCTAGATCACCAGGCGACCCTCTCGAGGTTAATCAGAAGGCTTCCCCTTTGGGGTTGGCGCGTGTAATTCGAGTATCCACTTCCACCCCATCTTGAGTCCGAAGGACAAGATGTGGGGGGGGGGCCGTTAGTCTCTAAGTCTTGCCCTATGGAAAACCTCACGGAGGCACCTGGTGCCCTTTGGCGTAGCTCGGTAACTCCCTGTGCGTTAGAGGTGAGGTAAATCTTCACTCTGTGTGGATTGCCCTGGTAGATACCCTCGATCTTATATAAGCTGTATAAATCTGTACTTCAGCGGGGTATTTTCCATTTTTAAGGCCGATTTCCAAGGGTAACGGAACTGAAAAACAGCATCACGATTGAGCGTGCTCCTCTCGGAGGTTTACACAAAACTTGCTAACTCTCCACTCCCAGTAGCTGCTGCATTTCCCCCACGACGGTCTTCTTTAGAAATTTGGATCTATTGTCCATAGCAATGCAATGCTCTTCCAGTCGAGACTTCTCAGTTTATGGTAAGCGAATGCTCCGTTTATTTTCGATTATTCCGGTAGCGAGGGTCCGTCCGGTTTGTTCCATATACGACGTCCCACACACAGGAAATGTGGTACAGTCCCGGAATTACGAAGTCCAGCTTGTCTGTCACCGGTCTCAATAGGTGTTTAATATTCGGAGGTGGCTTGTTGATGGTCCTGATATTGTGTTTGACGATATTTCTGCTGATTCAGCCGGCACCAAATTGTCGCCAAATAGATCAGCACGATCCACAAGCTACCTCCGAAGGCTAAACAACTGTTGAGAACAGATGAAAGAACAACCAGACTTCCAAGATTCGTAAGTGTACCGCATTCCCCATGAATGTGGACACCGTATATAAGACGGAATGGAAATTAATTGGCTCAAGAAGCACATACTTATACAGCAAGAATATCAAATTAATTATTCACCTTTCTATGTCCTAACTAGATTTCTGCCTCCCCCCTAGGTAGCGTAGATTGTGTCGCGTCTGCCTCACGTTCAAGAGGTCCCGAGTTGCAATCTTGGTCAGGGTGAGATACCTAGATATGTTTCTTCCGGAGTTTTCCCTTATCCTGATAGGCGAATGTCGGGTAACTCTAAGCTCTATGGAACCTGGACACATTGGAACATCATTTCTCCCATTCCGCTCATCGTCCGATATGACTTAACGTTGGATGACGTAAATGACACACACCAACTAGTTTTCCTCACTGACACCATCTCATGACTTGGCATGTAATTTACTGCAGTCTTTTGTTCAGGGATCCGAATATTTGGTAGTGTTTTGTCATTTACTTTTCGTTATATCATTTTAGAGTTTAATGACATTCCTTATTTGTTCATACCTTGATGATGGGAACGATGTACCATCCGGAAACACCGGTTTCTAATCGTCTTTTCACTTGGCTTGAATCCCGAGAATGTCTTTCATGTAAATCTAATACATTATAAGTGGATTACTTAAGCTTTAGAAACTTTCCCCTGAGTATTCTTTTGTGCTACACGCACTTGGAATATTCAGGGGGTAATTAGGTATATCTATGCTAGGCCCTAAGGTTTTCTTCCTCCCTCTTGTTAACGGGTACCTAAACGCTTCAGTTCTTGCCTTTAAATTGTTTAAAACTATTGGACTACTTTTAGTAGAAAACGGTATTTTAATTAAAAAATCCAGGGCTGTGTCGCATAATATGTACCATGGCCAAATAAAAAATTACTTCACAAATCCAGGTATACGACGGTTGTTCAATAAAGAATGATCGTAATTCTTTACGGTCATAATTTTTCGCACTAAAATTCAATCTTATTATATTCTGTTAGCTTAATGTGAAACAAATACGCCGTAGTAGTTCCACTATTGCTGCTTCTGGTTCCCACCTGTGATAATCATGCAAGTTCAGATATGTTCAGTATCGCCTACCGCTGTAATGGAGGTAACACGCAAGGAACTATATGCGGGTTTGAAATTCTGCTTTCGTCTCAACAGATCTTCAGTTGAGGCCCATACAATGTTACAGGAAGCATATGGAGATTCTATTCTTCCCTACAGCACAGCTCGAAGGTGGTCTAAAATGTTGAAAGAGGAGAGACAGTCAATTTCAGAGGAAGGTGAATCCAGTGCTCCAGATACTTATCTTACATAAGAACACATTAACACTGGTGCTGCCATTGTGAGAGAAGATCGACGAATTTCTTAAAATCAATTTCTGAAATACTGAACATTTCATTGGTTGCCACCCACATGTTGGTGACAGAAACATTACACATGAGCCAGGTTTGTGCGCTATGGTTTCCAAGACCTTTGATTCCCGAAATAAAGGACATTAGCATGCAGGACTGCATGCAGCTAAAGTTGATATTATAGGAAGATCCTGAGTTACTTACAAACGTAATCACTGCTGCTGAAACTTGGCTACATCATTTCGATCCTGAGAGCAAACTGCAGAGCCCAGTGCCGAAATCTCCTTCATCAGCAACCCCGAAAAGTGCAAATATGGTGCTACTGCTGGGAAATTTACGGTCATCTCATTCTTTGATATTCATGGAATAGTTTATCAGCATGTTGTACCAGCACATATACCAGTAACTGGACAATACTACAGGGATGTCCTTAAAACATTGCAAGTCCATATTAGGCGCAAAAGATCACATTTCCGCGAAGCAGGCTGGATGCTGCACCACGATATTGTGCGGCCGCATATTGCCAAAGTTTTTGCTGAATATCTTGCAAGAACCAACGTGAAATGCAGCCCCCACCCTCCCTATAGTACGCGATTAGCCCCACATGACATTTTCTGTTCTCTAACTTGAAGAAACGCCTTCCGAGGCATTAACCATCATCGGAAGCAGTGGTGAAGGCTGCGGAGGCGACTTTTAAGGATCTCTCAAAAATGGTTCCCAGCATGTCTTTTAAGACTGGCAGAAAAGCTGGGACAAGTGCATCCCATTCAGGGGAGATTATTTTGGGAAGGAACATCAAAATTATGATAATGAGTAAAGGTACGTTGTCAAAAAAGTGATCTATCTTAATTGAACACCGCTCGAATGTTTGTGTCCTACACGTCCATTGCCGTGGTACATTGGGCTGGAGAGTTCTGCTCTGGTTGACTGTTCTGGAATGAGCCCGGGCTATATATCACCCGTGCAGGTAGGTCAGGTGCCCTTCGGCATGGTGAGGAAATTGAGGAACTATGTTAGGTAACGAACCCTGTACTATACAGTCAACTTCCCGCCTTTGATTTGGTGATGCCGACCACATTTCCTTTCTTTCGAATGTGAACGAGAGGCCGGCGGTCCGGTTAGCAGGTCCTGGCCTGCTAACGGACTGTTACTCTGTGGGTTACGATCTTACATTCTCGTAACAATTGAGCAAAGTTTATGCACAATGAAGGGGACTTCAGAGAATATTTCTAGAAAATTAAAAGAGTACCTGCAATTTGTAATTCATTTACACCTTAATGGCTCTTTGGAGCCTTTTTTTCTTTTAAGATGATCAATCTGAAAAATATTTCAGAAATGAGATACTTTAGAATGGAGGCTTTGGTTGAATATCTCCTTGACGTATCCTTGGAAGATACTGAACAGTAAATCAAGTTTGAATCTGACGTTTTACTTTCTCTTTGCACTATTTACAGGGAGAATCGCACGCACACACACGCAGGCACAATCACACACATTTACTAAAAACGTCTTTTAAAACCCCTACTTTCAGTCACGGTGTCCAAAATGATAGACATAAGCATTTTGTTCCCGTATGTGATAATTTTAATAATTTTTTTCTGCTATATTCCCGGTATAATGCCTTTAACCAATTAAAATTACGTACTGGGGATGTCCTAAATTGTACATCATCGTCATCATCACTATTCAAATTGTAGTGTTTTGTGAGAAAAGAACCAAAATCCATACAACTACAGTCTAATGGTACGCTGCTGTCACCCATATATGCCATCACCGACTATTTAACGTGGGGTCTCCTACATCGTTTACCACAATTCATACTGGACTGCGGTCAATGCGACACCAACTCACGACTTCCAAATTTGAGTGGATGCCCAGTCCACTTCCTGTCACCGTAATTATCATGGCTATTCAAGTCTATTGCCTGAAGGTGTCAAAGACGTCCTAATCAAAGCCGGTTTCGAATTACAGGAAAACGACGTACGTAGCAATTTAGGTGCTTACTGAAAGATTTAAGTGAGTTTTAAAACATTGCCGGCCCCCGTAGCGGTGTTCGCTAGTTAGTGTATTTCTAGTCTAGGCTTTGGCATGAGTGTTCATATGTATAGTGCATATATGTAAAAGTACAGGAAGCAAAATGTAATGAAATGAAAATAATAAAAAAGCGGCAAAATAAAGAATATATAGTTTTAAGGTCCCTTCCACATCAATGCTGGTGTTAGGAGACGTTTGGTTGCTTTCAGAGCGAAGGAACCCAAGTATACTGACCTGAAACATGGGATCAGGGTTGGAGGGCCGGCCCAAAGCACCGGATGAATAAATCATGGAGATATTGAAGGAATGATGGTTTCGGAAACAGGAGGACCCGTATTGGAGCGAATCCGGACCACCTAGGTGAGAGCCAACCGGGAATATGTATAAAGAAACGTAACTTTGGTCATTTATGAGTGGCATAGAAAGTGCGAATTGAAATGATGCAGATCTGTGAGGTTGATTGATAACGCAACCCCTCCGAAGTAAGGTAACACAGCAGATGGTAGGTCACAAACGCGCGGAAATGCCTTAGAATTCTAGGCTTGAAATCCTCCAACTGCTATAGAGGACGATGAAGAACTCTTTAATTAAAGTAAGATCTGAAACCTTCTTGGCGACGAATATGTAACATATATTCTAGGAATAAAATACAGATGAGAAGAGCGTACATCGCTTTTATCATCATGATATGAATGAATAAATAATGGTAATAAACGCTAAATTGAAATAACAAAAAATTAACAACAAAACACTATCAAAAAACACAAAACACTATCAACACTGGTAATCCTGAACAATAGACTGTTTGCAGTCAGGGGATGGCGTGAGTATATAAAGCTATTTAGGTCATAGAACTGTGACAACTTAATTTGACATTCAAGCTGAGTGATTTCCCGTAGAGGAGGGGATTCGTTCCTTTCGGCTGGCGTGGGGTGGGCACTGCGGGCACTTAGCACTGGTGGTAACTCTGACGTTACTAGAGGACCCTCGGGCGAACATTGGAGCTGCTCCCTGAATGGGTGTTTTTCGGATTTGGTTGGACTCGAGGGGGAAGTGGATACCGAAACCCGTGGGAGATCAGGTACGTTTTCAGACAGGGTTGAGGGATGCCATATATTCCCGCGTACTAGCCTGCAAAGCTAGTAGAAGGTGTGCTAGATCGCCAGGCGACCCTACAGGGGTTAATCAGTAGCCTTCCCCTTTGGGGTTGGCGCGCGTAATTCGCGTAACCACTTCCATCCAATCTTGAGTCCGGAGGATCCGATGGGGGGCCTTGTTAATCTCTAGGTCTTGCCCTACGAAAAGCCCCTCGGAGGCTCCGGGTGCCTTTTGGGACAGCTCGGTAACTCCCTGTTCGTTAGAGGTGAGGTTAATTTTCACTCTGTGTGGATTGTCCTGGTAGATACCCTCGAGCTTATATAAGCTGTATAAATCTGTGCTTCTTCAGCGGAGTGATTTCCATTTTTAAGCCCGGTTTCCAAGAGTAACGGAACTGAAAACCAGCATCACGGTAGAGCGTGCTCCTCTTGGAGGTATAGATAAAATTTGCTAACTCTGCAATCCCAGTAGCTGCTGCATTTCCCCCACGATTGTTTTCTTTCGAAATTTGGATCTATTGTCCATAGCAATGCAATGATCTTCCAGTCCAGACTTCTCAGTTTACTCTAAGCGAATGCTCCGTTCATGTTCGTTTATTCAGGTAGCGATAGTCCGTCCGGTTTATCCCATAAACGGCGTTCCACACGCACAGGGAATGCGGTAAATTATCGGAACTGCGAAGTCCAGCTTGTCTTTCACCGGTCTCAGCAAGTGTTTAATCTTCTGAGGTGGCTTCTTGATGGTCCTGATATTGGATTTGACGAGGTTTATGCTGATTCTTTGTCGCCAAATAAATCAGAAGGATCCACAAGCCACCTCCGAAGACTAAACAACTGTTGAGACCAGATGAAAGACAAACCAGACTGCCAAGATTTGTAAGTGTACCGCATTCCCCATGAATGTGGGCACAGTATATAAGACTCACCGAAAGGTCTTATCAATACCAGAATAAACGAACATTAAGGGAACATTCGTTTAATGCAGCCGGAGGAGTGTGGACTGGCAGGACATCCCTTTGATATGGACCACTGAGACAAATTTCAGGAGACAACCGTCGTGGGAAGATGCAGCAGTTACTGGTAGTGGAGAGTTTAGGAGGATTTGGCCATTTCCTTTAAGAGGAGCACGCTTAATCGCAATGCTGGTCTTCAGTTCTGTTCTTCTTGGCGTATGGTCATGAAAGGGAAATCATTGGGCTCAAGAAGCAGAGATTTATACAGCATGAATGTCAATTTAATTATTCACCTTTCTATGTCCTTACTAGTTTTCCGCTCGCCTCGGTAGCGTAGATGGTAGCGTGTCTGCGTCACGTTCAAGAGCTCCCCAGTTCGAATCTTTGTCAGGGTGAGTTACCTAGATAAGTTTTCCCGGGGTTTTCCCTTATCCTGATACACGAATATAGTGTAACTCTAAGTTCTATAGAGCCTATACTCATTGGAGCATCATTTCACACATTCCATTCATCGTCCGATATGACTCACCGTTGGAGGACGCAAAATACACAACAACAACATCATCAACAACAACAACAACAACAACAACTAGTTTTCTACACTCATACCGTCTCATGACTTGGTACTTAATGTACTGCAGTCTTTTGTTCAGGGATCCGAATATTGGTAGTGTTATGCTATTTATTTTTTGCTATCTCAATTTAAAGTGTAATAACATTTCTTATTCGTTCATACCTTGATGATGGGAACGATGTACGATCCCGAAACTTCGGTTTCTAATCGTCTTTTTACCTGACTTTAATCCTGAGAATAACTTGAGTGTAAATCGAGTAAATCATAAGTGGTTTGCTAAAGATTTTTGAAAGTTTCCTTTGAGTGTTCTTTTGTGCTACAGGCACTTTGAATTTTCACGGGTTAATTAAGTGTCTATATGCTATGGCCTAAGGTTTTCTTTCTCCCTCTTGTTAATGTGTACCCAAATGCTTCCATTATTGGGTTAAATATTGTTCAAGACCATTGGACTTCGTTTGATAGAAAACGGTTGTAGGAATTATTATTCACAAGATATGAAATAAAACATCGTTTTCCATCTTGCGACAGTTCTTTATTTTTACACAAAAGTTAAAACAATGAAATTTATCTTCTCAAAACAAAATTTCTATAACATGCCGCCCCACCAAGGGGCATTGACTTTTGATTAGATAACATAAGGATAATGTAAGAAAAATAGGTACTTCTGTGTACATAAGCACAGGTCAGCAACAATGAATAAGAGACAATATAATTAGTTTTGTAAATATAAACAATAAGACATATCTGTTAAATGGTCGTCATTACTTGATACCTTACATTTTGCATAATCACTACTTTACAAATGATCATGCTTAGGAGGAACACAAATTAACATGCTTAGGAGGAACACACAACTTTCTAATAGGTCTCTTGATCACACCCGAATCAGTCCTAACACCAACAACTCTTGTCAGTGCATCACTACCAGAGTGAATCATCTCTATCACTCCCTTTCCCCATTGCATAGGAGAAAGATTGTCGTCCTTATAAAAACAAAATCAGTAGGGCAAGGATTTGGATGTGCCTTGGTCCACTTATGACGCTGTTGAAGTGTATTCAGGTACTCCTTGTGCCATCTACTCGAGAAATCCTGAGTCACTTTTTAATGTGTTGCCATCTTGACAGCCGGTTGAGGCTGAAATGGGTATTGTCATGACCGGGAACAGCTGTGGGGGGTTCCCCAATAAGGAAATGATAAGGAGTTAGGTAAGAGGAATCAGAAGGAACATCACTATGTCTTGAAAGATAACGGGAATTTAGACAAGCTCCTATTTGCGCCCATAGAGTTGCTAATTCTTCAAAGGTAAGGACTGTGTTGCTTATAGTTCTTCGCAGATGATATTTAAAATTCTTTACCACTGCTTCCCAAGCTCCTCCGAAATGTAGTGCAGAAGGAGGAATAAAGTGCTTGTGGATTTCTTGTCCTGATGCGGCTTCTATAATACTTCCTTGTTGCTCGGGATCCTTCAGAAGGCTTTGAAGCTCCTTTAGCTCTGTTGCAGCGCCAATGAAGTTGGTAACATTGTCGCTGTAGACGTTAGACGGAAAACCTCGACGTGCTGCAAAACGTCGAAGTGCTGCCATGAATGCTGTTGTTGACAGACTGGACACGACTTCAAGATGGACAGCTCTGATTACAAGGCAAGTGAAGACTGCTACTTAGGCCTTATTTGTTCCTTTGTTCCTGAGAGTACCAATCTCGATGAAAAAAGTTCCAGTATAGTCTACCCCTACGTTCAAAAATGCCCTGGCGGGTGTTATTCTTTAATGCGGGAGATTTCCCATTTTCTGTTCACTAGATATTGACTTTATCTTGAAGCAATTTAAACATGAATTAATCTTTCCTCACAGTTTGGCGAATCCTTGGAATCCAGTACCTTTGTCTAAGGGATGATATAAGCATTTGAGATTCTACATGACGTAATCTGAAGTGCCCATTTCAGATAACAAGTTTGGTGAAGTAATGTCTGGAGGTAATATGAGTGGATGTTTGACGTCATATGATATGGGTTCATTTTGCAGCCGTCCACCAACTCTAAGAAAGCCTTTCCTGTCTAGTATGGGACTCAAGCTTCTCAATTCACTAGTTGTGCATAATTCCTTTTTCACCTTAAGGCATTCTATCTACTTGTGATAGCAGCTAGATTACACAATTTCAAGACATTTGTTCAGAGCATTATTTAGCTCCTGCGGTCGCAGCAATGAAGCGTCTCTCTCCTTGCAACCCTTCTTGCAGTTCGAGATAAATCTGAGACAGTAACTGACTGTTCTGAGTAGCCTGATTAGTGAGGAAAAGTTATTCAGAAATGAATCGTACCATTTGGTAACATCAAGTAATGTTTTTACCCTTTTTTCTGGAATGCTAGGGGAGTTGTTAGTATTCATGTCAATGGGCCAATATGAAGGTTCCAGTTGCAGCCAATCAGGTCCATGCCACCAGAGCTTGGAATCCCAGAGTAGTGTTGGTTGCACACCGCGAGACACAAGGTCCGCAGGATTATCATGTGAACGCACGTGTCGCCAATGAGCTGTTGGAACTATTTCCTGTATTTCTGAGGCTCGATTTGGCGCAAATGTTTTCCACTTTATTAGAGCACGGTTTAAGATGCGAGAACAATCTCTAAATCTTTCCAGAGTAGTGTTCTGGTGACAGTTAAATGTAGAATACTAAGTGTTTCTATTAGTCGTGCTAATACCAGAGCACAACATAGTTCAAGATGTGGAATAGTCACTTGTTTCAGTGGTGCTACTCTTGACGTTGCACATAGTAGGCGCGTAAGTACATTGCCTTTATGATCTGTAGACCTCACATAGATGCAAGACCCATAAGCGGTTTCAGATGCATCGCAGAAACCATGTATCTCAACTGAAAAAAATGTTTCCCTCACCCAGGACATATCGTGGCACTCTAAATTTGTTTAGCAAAGGGATCTGCTTGCATAACTGCAACCATGTTGTGTGCAGACCTTCTGATAATTGATCGTCACAACCGGTTCCTCCTTGCCACATAGTCTGCATGAAGATCTTGAAATGAACAACTACAGGAGTAATCAACCCAAGGGGATCAAATATGGATGATATTACGGACAGTACCATTCGCTTAGTGTAGAGTCGGTTTTGATTTTCAGTATGATGTAGGTCTAGACAAGAGCTGATTTGAAATTCATCCACAGGAGGATACCAAGGTAGTCATAAAGTATGAAAAATGCCAGATTCAGTGTTGGTTAGAGAGTGGTTTATTGCTCTCAATCCTTCTGAAAGTGATTCTAAAAGTGATGAATTGTTCGTACACCATTTTCGCAAATGGAAGCCGCCACGTTGGAGAAGATTTTGTAGATCTGTCTGTAGCTGTAGAGCTTAATCTAGGGTGTCCGCTCCTGATAGACAATCATCCAGGTAAAAGTCATGTTCTAGGACTTCAGCGGCTCTAGGGAAATTATCTTGTTCTTCTTGTGCAAGTTGATGAAGTTATTTTGTTGCTAAGTAAAACGCTGAATCCGTTCTGTAAGTGGCAGTCGTAAGAGCGTGTCTTGAGTTCATCTTCTGGATTTTCTCTCCATAAGATGCATTGTAAGTGTTGGTGCTTAGGTTGTAACTTTTTCTGACGGTACACTTCTCGAAATCAGCGATAAAGGCTATTCTGTATGTACGGAATCGTATGATCAGTGAGCAGAGATCTTCTTGTATTGTGGGTCCAATCATTAATTTATCATTCAGAGAGACGCCATTATCACTTTTAGCTGAGGCATCAAAAACTACCCTCGGTTTGGTTGTACTGCTTGATTCCTTACGAAAAGCATGATGAGGGATGTAGTGTTCTGCCCTTTGAAGTAAACATTCATTTTTCAATGCCGTCATATGTCCAAGACACTGGTATTCCCTTATGAACTGAACGAAATCTTTACGGAGTTTCTCATTTGCCTGTAGTTTTCGTTCCAGGAAGTTAAAACGTTGAGTGGCGAAGCCCAGTGAACTTCCTAGACTTAGTTCTGTCTTTAGAGGTAGTTCAACAATGAAACGTCCAGTTTCATCCCTTTTAATAGTTTTGCTGAACCATGTCTCACATTCTTGCTGCTCTGGGGATAATGGAACATCAGCTAGTTCTTCAAGGCTATAAATTGTTGGATCTGAGATTCTAAATTTTGTCTTGATATGATGAAAAAGGAATTGTCTGATGTACGCCATTGGCTTGTGGAATACCTGTGGATATTTCCCGCTGAGGATACATCCAAGGTGTGTGTTCCGTAGTACAGGATAGCCCGGGAGAGTCCTTCTCTCAGGTATCATCAACTGGAGGAAAAACTGTGCTCCATTTAACAGAAGTGCACACTGAGGAAGGTAGAAATGAGAATCTGCTAGGATTATGTCATCTGGAACATTCCACTTCTCGTGATTGGTAGCTGCAGTGGGAATATTACCTGTAATCTTCGGAAGCACTATACAATCCATGTTAAAATGGTAGTTGTTGACTGTAGAGTGAATATTGACGTTTACTGAGGAATCAGCTTGAGATGATAGTTCTCCGAATGCCTCTGGAGAAATTGTTAAAGTTTTTCTCCTTTTCAATCTCAGACGCTGTACAGCATGTTCGGAGATGAAGTTGCTTTGAGAACCACTGTCAAGTATGGCTCAAAATGTGTGTAGTTTCCCATAAGAATCTTTAATGTTGATCAGCACGGTATTCAGAAGCACCTGAGTTCTTGGTGTATTCCTCAAAGAGTGATAAGTACCTTGATATGATTGATCGTCGTCGATGACTCTGAAGGCTTGCTGTGTGACTGGTTGGAGTGCGCTGGTACTGCTGGTTCAGGTTTACGATGAAGCAATGTATGATGGTACTTACTGCTTCATTTGCATGACATGGTGGACTTGCATTCATTCCACGAATGAGAAGGACTGAGACAGCTGCTGCAATGATTGTTAGCCTTCACACACCTTGCTCTTTCTTCGGGAGACAGCTTATAGAAGTCTTGACAATTGTACAGCTGATGTTCTTGTAAAGAGAGACAGCACCGCTCTGTAACTGTGAAGTACGAATGCTGAGTCAATTGTGGTTGTTCAGTTTTGCAAACCTGACCTTGTGCTTGATTCCCTTTTAGAAACCTGAGTTGAACCGCAAAGTTGTAGTGTTTGGCAGTATTTTTCAAAAAAATCGAATTACTTGTTTGAATTCCACAGAGTCTGAATGTGAATGAGCGGTCTCAAATTTTAGTCTTAATCCTTTATCAAGTCTGGATAGCAAGAGTTTACACAAAAGAAGATCCAGAATGCTGGGCTAAATATTAAGAGCTTCACGTTCGTGTACACTACTCAACTGCCGAATTTCTTCCTCCGCTGAACCTAACTTGACAGAAGGTTCTAGTGTCTGTTTAATATATTCTGCTGCTATTAGTTTTGGAGAATGATATCTGCTAACAAGGACGTTGTACGCCACTGTAAAATTACTATCTGATATGCTTATATTGCTAACAGCATCCCTTGATTCTCCTTTAAGAGATGAGAGAACATAATGAAATCTTTCAATGTGTGAAAGCTCGTTGTTATTCATGATTAGATTTTCGAAGGTATCCTTAAAATGCAACCACGTAGTCAAGATTCCATCAAAGGTACAAAGGTTGATTTTAGGGAGTTTTATATTTCTAGCCAAATTATGTTATGACTGAGATGCTACTTCATTATCCAGCTGCAGACCGTTTGTATCGGCGGCACTTCGTAGCTTCGATTCCAGTTGGTCAACAGCATCTTCGAAGTCTTGCCGGTAGTCGCCGTGAGCTTCGTGGTCATCATAATTTACTTCTAGCTCTTTCTGAATTTCTTTGAATTCTTCACTTATTGCGAGTAATCTATTTAGCTTGACTTGCAAGAGGTAGTTGTCAGCACTGTTCGCTTCGGAATCTGCAAATGTTTGTAGACGCGTCAAGTCGGCCTTGAAAGTAGCTATCCTTTTAATTAACTTCTGCTTTTCTGTGTCGTTCATTGTACCTTTAAAATTGCAATGACAATAGTGAGTTATTAGCAAGATTTTGCGTAGCTAATGCCTTAGGATTTACAACGAGTTGCTATGGCTCGCGCGATGTCAATACCTAGCGTTGTGCAATTGTTACCATAAAATAACTTAAGCAGTTTGTGGCCTTTATATTGCGATTTATTAACCATTGTAAGATGCCTTATAATTTATTTCTTCACGCATGTATAGCAATGAACATGCAATTCATGTAATTTTCAAAGCATATTACGTTATTTCATGTTATATCTGATGCCAGTTACTTGTTTTGATGTATGGTGAAACACGCCTGTGAAACGACAAACTTAAAGCCCTTAGCATTTCCTAACACCTCATAACAAATAATATAGCTTGTTACGCAAATCTATTACCTTAATTTAATGCTGGTTCTTGATGTGCGCAAGGAGATTACATCCGGCTCGGAGGACCAAAAATGTAGGAATTATTGTTCACAAGATACGAATTAAACATCGTTTCCATTTTGCGACAGTTCTTTATTTTTTACGTGTATCCAAGACACAAAAGGTAAAACAATGAAATTTATCTTCTCAAAACAAAATTTCTCTAACAAATGAGAAACAACCTAAAATGAAAACCTGGATGTAACACAAATATAAACAAAAACAAAACACTATCAGAATCCGCATTACTGAACAAAAGACTGTTTTAGGTAAATTAAATGCCAAGTCACGCCATCTCCTGACCTGGCATTTAATTTCCTGAAAACAGTGTTTTGTTCAGTAATGCGAATTCTGTTAGTGTTTTGTCTTTGTTTATATTTGTGTTATATCTAGTATTTCATTTGATGTTATAACATTTTATAAATCTTCTAATGATGGGAGAGATGTACACTCCCGAAGCGTTGATATCCAATCTTCTTTTTACTTGGCTGTGAAAGCTGTGAAGAAAGTGAAAGCTTACTAGTGTACAGGTAGAGTTTTTTTACATTGGAGATTTGGCTTGAAATATTGTGATTATGCCGTATAAGTCGCAAAAAGGCGTCTATTATACAAACATTGACATCATATTTTTAATTTCAAATTGCAATTCTAATGTTTTCATCTCACACTATAAAACACAGCACTAAGGGAGAAAACCTTGTCAGGTGTGCTTCAACAGTGTTTAAGTATATACCAGAAGTTACATCACCTGAAGATGTAAACAGAGAATGCGGAAACATAAGGAAATGCATAGAAATCAGTAGGTTAAGGAAACATTAGCCCAACGGAAACAGTTCTCAAGGCAAGGATGGAAAGGGGTAGGAATTCAAACAAGAACAATCAGTGCATAAGACATGCTTACAAATTTAGACATTGGAAGCAAAAGAAATCTACTTAAAGGAAGTACATTAAAAATGTTACCGCTGAAACTTTACACAAGGTACACAAAGGATCCCTAGAAAATACTTGTGAGAAACACGGCATATATAATGTGTGTAGAACAATATTGATACACAACTTCTTAAGCAATTAAATCGAAAAAGGAGGTTTCACTTAATTTGATATGGAAAGAAAAGTGCTAGCGCGCATCACCGTTCGTATTTGGTCAACTTTCGTGTCTCTTGGGAGTAAGTTAAGTCACAAAGATTCCACAATGGCTGTTGTCCGGTGTAAATTTCCATACCTGCAAAAAACTAATAAATAAAATAAAAAATTTAAAATTCAAAAATGAAATGAAATAAAATCCTTATTCAAGATCCAGGCTAATTAGGGATCCTTAACCTTGTGACCATTTGTAATCTGTAACTTATCTGTTGTTGTAAACCATGTTATGTAGTTAGCTTCCGTTTTTATGAACATATCAAGGACATTAAATCTAATGGCTTTTGTTTTATGCTTAAATCTTATGTTCCCCTCTACTTACAAAGGAGCGGTGAACGTATTAAATTCTCGGTTAAACAGAGAAATAAATTATCAAAGAGTGTTTGATAGAGTGTATAATGTTTCAAATATTGAATACTTAGATAATGAAGCGTCCATTTTTACTAAACATGGATGCAGGCGCAAATAGCTAAGGCTAATTTGACTTTGTGAAGTGTTTGATGCTTAAGGGAATGGGTCAAGCATAATACCTACCATAACAAAATATCTTCTACGAACTATAAATGCATATGTCTCTGCCGGTGGAAAACATGGCGATTACTATATTTTATAAACACTTATTTCGTATTGCAATATCGCATTTTAGGCCACAAGAGGTAAAACAAAGGGAAATAAAACTTCTTAGCTGAACTCAGGTTTGAATCTAACTTGTAGTGGCAGAGTAGTGAATTAACCTGTATAATACCATTAATTCTACGTTCCTTTGCGAACTGGCGGTCGTCATACTACCACTTCGAAATTTTACACACATTTTACAGCTTCATGCAGTATTTTTGGTAGTTTTAACGCAAATAAAAAGACTGCATCTGCCATTACAATTACTGGATGAGCTAAAAATGCCGTAATATGTGAGAGAAGCTAAAACAATCTAGTTAATTCTTAGCATTTTTTACATGGCTGTACAACGAAAACACGTGTTGGCAATTGGTCCCACTGTGTAGATCTGCCATTTTGTGTTCCAAAGATATTGTCACCTGATGCATGTGATAGGCTGTACGTTCAGGGGCGTGTTTAAAAGTGTGTGTGTGTGTGTGTGTGTGTGTGTGTGTGTGTGTGTGTGTTGTGTGTGTGTGTGTGTGTGTGTGTGTGTGTGTGTGTGTGTGTGTGTGAATTCACGCTAATAAATAAAAGTTTGTTAACTCACCTAAAGTTGCTAATGGATCTCTCGGTGTCTGGGTATGATGCTTTTGTAATCGACGTACATAGTGACTGCTTTCTGTTCCATACAACATTTAAGTACTGAGGTATCTACTCTTTCGCTATAAACTGCATTGCAAATCATCCACTTCAGTGCATTCAAGAAAGGCGTAAGTCACATGTCGTTTAGCAGGTTGCATACATTCAGAAACAAATAGGGGCAGGTGACTCACCTGGTGTGCTTGTGTGTGTGTGTGTGTGTGTGTGTGTGTGTGTGTGTGTATTCTCCATTCATCACCAATGCTGGTATTAGGTGTCGCCTGGGTTACCTCTGAGCGAGGGAGCCGAAGCATTTTAAATGACATTCCAGGGTTGAGGTGTTGGCCCAACGCCTGGGTTGATGAACAGATTAACCACGAAGCAATTGGTGAAATGATAATGAGGGAAACCGGAGGACCCCAGCGTCATATTGTCCACTTGAAATACCAATTAGCGGTCGCCTGGGATCGTACCTGGGCCGCCTAAATGGGAGCCAAGTGGTCTAACCACTCAGCCATGGCGCGTCCTATATACATACCAAGTGCCCTAACTGTCCCGTCTTTCAGGTAAGCAGATATTCCTTCGTGCGTCAGTACCGTTGCAGAAAGCAACGGGATAAATCCGATTCTAAGGACGTCCGTTGCGTGACAGTATTTAGTTGTGCAGCGAACGAAGAGTGGCATATCCCAGGCTTCAACTTGCGCATAGTTCTTGATAACAGACAAGAACAGCGTAGACAACCGAAAAGCTCATGTAATATATTCCGTTTATTTTAAAGTATGTTTATATTCCAGAGAATAGGCTCTCTATTTAAACAGGCAATTTATTGAGGAAATTTTATTTGTCTTTTTCGTAATTAGTCATAGTTATTTTAAATTCTCCTACGTACAGTATGTAGGGAAGGTATTGTATTCCACTCAAAATTTTAATTCTATTGTTTCAGTGGAAATACAGTGCACTTCTCGTATGATAGAGCATAATATAAAACTGGGGGAATATAACGATTTTAAGTATCTCCTTCTGATTACACATCTAAACATTTGCGCTTAAACACAGAGTTCAGAATATTAATTGATAAATAGGACATGCGTACAATTGGAGCGATTGTATAATTTGTCACTGGTTTTTCAACAAAAACTGAATTTTAAATCTCTGCACTAAATTTTATGTTTATATGCTCAGATTGCTATTGATTGACTACCAAAACATGGTTGATTAAATAACAGGGTAACTAAAGCTTTCTATGATTTTTGAATTCTTATACTTATTATGTGTTTCAAATGGGAAGGGTTCTGGAGTTCAGCTAATCAGATGCCGTACCACACTCAGAGTTGCCAGCTTGTTACCCTATTCCTTTTATATTTTCCGCTCTCTCGCACACTCATACAACATGCACGACTGATTGGCGCAGACGTAAGGGTTAGCAAATTATATTTTACAAACTTTTACAATGATGCACTTGCCAAAATCCAAATTCGAAAAAGCATTTTCGCAAATTATGTATACTTTAAAATATTATAACTATAATTATAGTTTATGATTTACCTGTTTTTCTAATCCAATTGAACTGCCGGTTGCTGATCCATATCGCTGTCAATGTCACTTCCGTAAAGAGACAATTAGTCATTGTCACTGTCTTCATCGTCCGAGTCTTGCAAATTTATGAGTATAGGTTCAAAATTCTTGACACGTTCTATTTGTTTCTCAAAATCGTCTTCTTGAAGATTTTCTGCATGCTTCACGCAGTTTTCCCAGTCCTGTTGTGTTACCTTTTCAATTTCTTCGTAAACAAGTCGTTTAACGTCTGTCAGTTTAAAGTATTATTTCTGTTTGCAATCCCCCAATTTATTTGAGCCCACACCAGCTCAGTTGGATTATATTGGCAGTGGTAAGGTGGGAGGTGTATTACCTCGTGTCCCATTTCAGTTGCAAGTTGATCAAGCTGATAAACTTTTTCCGTGTTTTGAAACGGAAATGCTCTTTGCAATAGCTCATTTTAAGTTTGTTTTGGAAAAAAAATATTTGAAGAACGTGTACACCTTAAAAATAATACTTCGAGCCTGACTTCGCAATACCTGGCTTTTTGACTCGCCACTAAATTCACCGCGGGAAGCCATTGACCTATTTCACTCTTACTTTACTGTTGTGTAAAGAACAACTGAATGATATTGATATGAACTCTCCTTACGCTTCTTATCCAGCATTCATTCGTAAACATAAGCATAAAGTATTCCACAGGCTAACAGGAAATGAAGTGTTTGCTTATTCTCGAGTTTAACACCATGACTTATTCGAAGTAATTCTTTATCCTTTTATCATTTATCACACCAACCACTTTGAACTCTCTAGAGTACACAGAGATTACGAACCATTCATAAACAAAGATATAATGTGACCAGATACGTTCTGCCAGGGCAGCAGAAAATTTATTGTTTCCTCTCCCTCGAATTTACTTATTCAAAGTAATTCTTTTATTACGTCATGTCAAATATTTACGTTTCAGTTTTTAGTAATCACAAGTACACGTACACGCATACATGCCAACCAATAATGATACTCATACAATGCTTACCTCGCGATTTATTCCTATAATACAGGTAATAGTGCTTTATTTATTTGTATTAGAAAAACTATTTCAGCTAAAAATATAGGGTTTTGATGGTTATGTTACATACATTACTCTCTACCTTCCAAATGGTTCAGTTTTGGCAAAATATGAATTTTTGTCTTAGCGCGAATAGTATATCATACAGATAAATTAGGTTGGCGCTCCTCACACGCCACTTAGCGGCAATGTAATACGACAACACGGCAGTACTCCAATTGGTTTCTCACCTAGTAGAGCTCAAGGACAAACGCCTTCCCATTTGAAATACATAATAAGCGCGTAGGTATATATGAATAGTAGGAGAAAGTCCCTCAGCTCATTCATTTTCTCTTTTGCGAACAGATACACAGGCATTTTCAAATAACATAGTTGAAATTTTAATTATAGTCACTAATTATATTGCAATGTACAACTACGTACATTTGTAAATTCTCAAATAAGAAACTTGTTCTATTGTCTGACAAAATATTTTTGTATTGAGAGAATGTTCTCTCTACATCGCATGATGTGATTGGGGCATACTCGAAACAGTTTATATTTTAATATGTGTTGTTACTTAAACAAATACGCACTTCAAAATGTTTCGAATAAGATGAATTGTGTATAAGAACACGTTGAAGTTTTTGTTTAACGCACTTACTATTAGTATCAACAGGAACTTCGATTATTTATTCACAAACTTTTTCCACTGCCCCTGAATCAGCACACATCTCACCTCAGACCATCGCTCGGAACGTGGCTGTACATCGGGACAGCAGGGGATCACGATAGGTCAGTGTCTCGCAAACTGCAGCTGCCTTGTTCCAATGTTATGGTGTCCAAAGCTGCTGCCCTGTTAATAACATAAATAACTAGGTATCCTTCTCCCACAAGGAATTATTATATTGGGAATGGCACTAAATAGCGTTTTCATGTGCCCTTAAACAGAAACAAGGATCAGCATGCATGACAGAAATATATTGTGACTTTGGGGGTTCGTGAAATTAAAATTGTAATTGTACAAACTCAAAATGTTCTTTATTTCCGACGAATTATAGTTGAAGCTCCTGCCGATTACATAGAATTACGTAGCGCACACAATTACAATTCACCAGTTCGTCTGTCACACGTCCACTCCACACTCGCAATTACGTACAGCTCCCACGATGCAGGTACACAGTCTTCCAGTCCGTTCACTAGCACGGGGCTCCTCCGGCTGCTCGCCAAGAACTGACTGACTCGTCCACTGCAGGCCTTATATAGAAAAGATCGCCGTTTCTGGAAGTCTCACGGTTCAGTGAATCTTCCCGACTGTTCCAGACGTCAGGGAGGGGGAAAGAGATGGCTAGTGATGTTTTTTCAACCATCCCCCTCGTTAGCGCTACAAGATAAATAGGTAGTCGTAGCCTGAATGTCTCCTGTCGCTTACCCGGCTGCTAGCTGGTCGGGCCTTCCGATAATTAGGTGACAATATATTAATATGGAACTAAAGCTCTTTAAGTGGAGGATCATAATACCATATAATATCACAGAACCACTTATACACATTTAAAAACAATTATTCCTCTATCTGCAAAATATTAAATAAGGTGAACTTTTGCAAATATTATCCAATTGCTAATTCTATTAAAGGTTCCATGGGAATGTTGGAATATAGTAAGTAGACCACAAGAGACTCCAGTCTTTCAAGAGGCGGTCGCTATAAGTGATTTGTATGGCCAATAAAAGGAAAATCAATGAACTCCTATTCCAGTACGAGAAAAGTTTAAGTTGCATGTAACAGGGAATATCTTAGAAAAGACGTTTGCCACGAAATAAACACTCATTTGTAATAAATTGTGTCCATTAAATAGATTTATGTCTTTTGTTGTGAAACTGGGCTATCCAGTATCTTACGGTTTAGCAAATGTCATCCAGAATGAAAAGATCTTCTGGTGTATTCCAAGAAATTTCAAAATATTCGCCCAAATTTTCTTAAAACTGTCGTAAACGTACGGCATTTTAATATAAATCGTTAATAATTCTTTGAGAACTTTGAAAATTGAAACTATTCCACGTTCCATTTAAGGGGTACTTTGATGTAGGGCATTCTATTTAATATCTTCGTGTCCTATGTTTGGAAGACCGGCTCTGCAATTTTTATATTTAAGCAATTTTTAATTATTAAGTGACAGATATTGTACCTTTCCAGCCCGTCTTCATTATAGAGGTAACGCCTCTCTTATACCTATCATTTCCACTGTGTTTGTCTAACATATTGTCAATTTCAGCAGAGACAAGTTTTCCCCTACAAATTTTCCAATGGCCTTAATTTCTTGCAGTTTATTTCAATTACAAGTTTCTGGAAATCCTTTCACTTTGAGAGCATGTTCAAATATAAACATCACCTTAACCATTAACTTATGCTGTGTGAACATTGCTTTTTAACAGAATGGGAAGTACGACTCTTAATATTAGCAGGTGGATTCACATCGCATTCCTTAAAAGGACAAGTCTCTCTTACAGTAGACGTAAAACGTCTATTATCTGTCTCACTTAAAACTGCAAATCCCGGAGCATCCTACCACAGCAGGAAACCCATCAAGTTTTGTAACCTCTCTAATGGAAATATGTAACTTTCATGATTATTACATATATATATATATATATATATATATATATATATATATATATACAGATGGTTCGCGTTACCAATTTGAAGATAATATATCTGTAGTATGATGTGCTTTTGTCATTTATGAAAACCAAACGGAACTAGCTCACTCAATGTTTAAATTGTCACCTGAATGTTCGGTATTCCAGTCGGAGCTCTTAGCAATTAAGGAAGCTATAAAATGGTGTACTGTTAATGGGAACAGTGCCCGTATTCTTAGTGATTCACAATCAGCTCTACTCGCTATTAGCGATACATACAATTTAAATTCATTAGCACTTAAAATCAGAACCTTGCTTCAAAACCATCCAGGACATATTTGCATGGGATGGCTTAAAGGACACAGTGGAATTTTAGGTAACGAGAGAGCTGACTGCTTGGCTAACAAAGCTGCAGAATCCAGTCCTCCTGTGACATACCCTTTATGTCTTATTTCTGCTGTAAGGAGAATAATAAATCAACATATTCTTGAAGAACGGAACCAAGAATGGCTAAGAACTCCAAATGGAAGTTTAACAAAAACATTATTTTTCCCTAGTGTATATGACGGAGGAAAATGTGATACTCTTGTACCAAATTTTGTTTTGACACAATTTTAAGTGGACATGGTAAATTTGGGGAATACTTATCACTCTTTCACTTAACATCCAACCCAGAGTACATGTGTGGGGAAGGATTTCAAACTGTGGTTCATCTTCTTTTCTGTTGTCCCATTTTCTGGAGAGAAAGACAAGAATTAAGATTCAAGCTAGACTCTCTAGTAACTGAATTTTCTGCTCCACTCACATCTTTGCTAATGAAGCCACAACAGTATAAGTACTTCATGATGTTTGTAAACTCGGTGTTTAAACGTGTGAAATAGTTTAAATTAATATGCATCAGATTAAAACATAATTTCTTCCTTCTAGTATTTAAAATATCTTTGTTAAAATTGTAAATTTTTATGTATCAACTCTTACCCTAATATACCACGGTGTAGAATAGGGTTCAATAAATCTGGATAAATAAAAAATATACACGTAAAATATTCAGTGGAACATATTAGATGCTCAGATAAAGTGTACTGTAAAACTTTTCGTTAGTTATAAAGCAGTACTACGCAATTTCCTTCGCAACATATGGGTTCGATTTATATGTATATAACTATTATTTTCACCTGCTAAAATTTGACAATATTACGCATGCAGAGTTCTTTAAATTGAGTATATACTTACGTTCGTCCTATAACTGCCGTAATTCTCAGGTCCCGTTCTATAACGGGGAGTGGGGTGGGGGAGAGCGCAGCATAATTTTGCCTAGTCCCTTTTGTCACTTTAGAATTTCTTTACAAACTGTAAATCTGCAAAACGTACTATCGTCTTTAGTACGCTTTCGAAAGGAACTATGCTAAGGGAATCCATCGCTTTCCGCTAGGCTTGAACCCGTAAACTCGGGAACCACTGGCTAGTAGCTACGATATTAGTTGTGTAGAGAATTCAGTTTTGCAAAATAGTGTCATTTAGCAAACGGGCTGTAAACGACAGTACCACAGAGTGTATGTATACATCGATACATTTAACTGAGTTAGGCTGACACTCTGACTATACTTTTATAGATTTTACTTGTCGGTTTTTACAGTTCTGTTAATGCACTTTGGTTGCGGAACGCAATATTCGGTTCCCTTTGGGTGCTTTCGCGGAGTGCTGATGCGATGTGTAGAAAGAACTGTAAATTTAAATGTTTCATTAGTAACACTGTGATTATACAGACAGCACAGAGTGCCTGTGGTTTGCTTCTAGTTCCCCGTCTGCAGTTTTTATGAACCTATTATGGTTGTGGAATATGATGGGTTATGAACCGTGAAATAGTCAACGAAATAAAGTTATGCTCATTATGTATCCATCGCGTTGTGGTTCGTACGGTACTTGAACATCAGTACTGAAATGGGTTAAGTGCTTGGTTTGATAACTAGGTCAGCTATGTGTGGTTGGCAGTTCATTTATTTGTTCATTTGTATGAGGGAAAATATTTTAACGGCTTAGATGCTTCAGTCTCCGTTGTGAAAGTAAACCAAGAAAATATTAATCAGTGTTATCTTTGACGTAGCCACAGAGATTAATAAGCTATAACTCTTTAATCTGTTTAAATAACTTTTTACTCTGAAGCAAAATTTTTATTCGTAGTTAATTTCTCTCCATCTTAATCCGCAACACGTTCGGGCGCAATATGAAGCAAGATTACTATGTTGGAAACGCAATTCTTTCTCTTCTGGTGTGAGTATTTGTGGCTATCAGTTTCTTCTGGTCACCAATGGCTTCATCTTGTTTCAAATAACAGTCATGACGTCTCTGGTTTTGAGGTGTGGCTCAGAGTGAAATAAATACAATTTTGGAGAAGTCCAGTTTTGTAACAAATATTCAGGATTATATTTTACTTTAACTTTCTTTCCTAGTCAATCATTGCAGGTTACCTTCAGCATTTCGATAAATTCTTACTTCTGTAATAAAAAGATTCCATTAATGACATAAAACGCCTTACGCCTGCACGTCTAAACATCACTAACAAGATTACAGAACACATAACACCTTATGAAGGTTATTGATTTTCTTCTTCTATCCAAGACTTTTCAACTTTTTACATCAAGCAAGATTATTGATTTTTTTCCCTAGCAACCGTTTATCATTTTTATATTGTCATTTCATGGCACACTAATATTCAGACCACCAAAAACGTACGTTACAACTCTTTAAAACTCCATAGCAGATATTTCGAGGAAAAATAAAACTTCGCTGTTACACCAACATGGCCTTCTTCCCCAAGGGCTTTACAAATTTTTACTACGAAAGCTTAATGTTATGTTTGTTTGAAATTATTTAAGCCAAGTTTTTGTAGGAATTAATTTCTAAAAGTATTTTGTTGTCCCTAAAAGAACACTACATTGTGGTAAAGTAATAGTAAAACTTTTCAAAATAGCATTTCTGAGGGAGTCCTTTGAAATTCAATTCTTTTTACATGATTCGAAAAGCAATGAAACATAAAAAATTTATAAAATGAAAAAATATATATATATATTCTAATAGCAGTTAAAAGTATAAGTTACTTGACAATTCAAAGCAATAATAAAGGATGTGTCTGCAAAAGTGACTTCCGCAGAACATTAATTTGACCAATGATACAGAACCAAAAAGCAGAAGGACTGCATCGGCTACTCCAAGGTAGTTTAATATATTAACTGCATTTGTCGTGTGTCAATAAAGTGCAGTAATACATTGAAAGTCACTTGAGGCTTTTTAATATATATATATATATATATATATATATTCCCATTTTTTAAGTGCAACAGTGACTTAGGACTGGGAAATGTTTAAAATTGTTCGAGTGGCCACTTCAAAATTTAATTTAGTGTCAATTATTTTATTTATGTTGCTTTACAGACAAACACACGTGGATACAGAAGTAACTTAATATAAAAGTATTTTTCTTTCATTCAAGGATTCTCAAAAATTTTATTTCCGGTGAAATCTCAACATAAAGATTGTGCATCGGGTACAACACTTCCACTTACTTCCATGGGTAGGTGACTGCGAAAGTAAATGATGTCGCATTTTTAATTATGGTGCTCCATGGAACAAAATTAGAATAAGATTCTCTTTATGCTTCTCAGCTTTATAAAATAAGAAAACTGACGTGTTTACAGTAGAGAGGAGAGAGAGAGAGCATATATGCAACTCTTAAATATTGTGACTTTGTAGGTTCGTAGAATTAAAAGGCCGAGTTGCAGAAATTAAAGATCTCCTTTATTTTCGTAGAAATACACTTATAGGTTACAGCAGCATTACGTTACAGACACTATCAATCTACCAAGGTCGATGACGATTACAAACAGTGACATCAGATTACATTCTTAGCTCTCGTTACAACAACACAGCTGGCTGTCTCTCATTTCACAACACTGTTTCACGACTACAACTCGCAACTCCCTCTTGGCCAATCGTCGCCTCTTTAAATATTTCACAGATAATCTAATTTCTAGATGATTCGCAAATAAACCAGAACGCGAACAATCTCTATCAGTCCAGAAGTAATTAGAAATTTCCATTTACCTCAGTTTGTTTGTTTCGGCAGGCCCTTATCTGCCTGTTACCTTTGTCCGCGGCCTCTTGATTTTCACACTGCCCTCCTATCAGTTCCTTTTGTGTAAACAAGCCACGCGATCGTAGGTACGCATTCGCGACAATATGTTTAAGGGAGAAAAATTAGTGACCGTTCAAAATGTAACTTAGGAATAAGTATAACATAAAGTGAGATGGTGGCGTTCACATTATATGATGCCGATATAAACATGGCCATAACCATGTTATAATGAATTCCAAGCTCTAGACACCTAATTACATGATCATTCTGCCATCTCACATTGATATTCCGTAGCCAAGGGTTGCTAACAATAAATTGCCTTCTGGGTAAAACGGAACGCTTCGAATATCTACGGCATTTATAGAAAAAGTTTGGTTTTTGTAAGCCTAATCAGCTAATTATATATTTACATAACCTGTTTGGTCGTGTGATATGTTGGTGGTGTCTGTTTGCAAACTGGAACACTATTTCTTGGGAATGCTAGAATGGGAATGCTTGCGAATTAATTTCAAGTGAACAGCACAGTTCGTGCTATAGAAATTGCGGAGTTACAGATCCAGAGTAAAATTAAAGAATACAAGGAAAGAGTGTACTCGTATTGGAGTGCTCAAGTAAACTTATCTGATTGTGCGAATATAAGTTAGATATAATAGTTTACAGGAATAAAATGTCCTGCGGCAAGCGTGCCTCCAGTCTTGGTGCAGCTTCTAAGTGGCGTACCAGTTGAAAGAATAATGCACTTGATATATGAGGAAGGAGAGGTTTTGTTATTGTAGAGATATACCCATTAATGCTTAGTATGTCCAATTCTCTGTGCAGCTGTGCATTACGGATGTACCACGGGGCGTTCACAGACAATCGCAGTATCTTCTTTTGAAACACTTGATTCGGTGAATATGAGTAGCTGAAGCTCATCCTCATACAGGATTGGCATACAGATGTGGTGGGCGTGGAATAATCTCGTATAATAGTAGCGTACATGCAACTCGTAAAGAGTGCTTGAGGTTGAGGATGGGATACAACTTATGAAGACGAGCATAGGCTTGGTTGAGTTTGCTTTTGATATGTGTACTCCATGTCAAGATGGACGCCAATATATTTGACTGTACGATCAGAAGGTTACCAAGGGACCTCAATGTCATAGTGTCGGACATTAGCCGGAGCAGTGGTCTACGCAGGGTGAAGAGCTTAAGAATACAGTTGCTTGGATAAAGTGCGATACGCCAACGCAAAAACCACTGCAGGAAAATATCCAAAGAAAATTGTAGCGTTGCAACAGAAATTTTAATGGAAAAGCGCAAGGTAAAGATCCTCAATGTATCAATGTATCCTCAGCAAACATTGCGGTACCAGCTTCAGGAAGTTGAGGCATATCAGCAGTATATAGACTGTAAAGAAGATGCCGAAGGATGCTACCTTGGGTCACTGGCTAGGATAGTACCGGTGTGGAATGCGTTGTACCAAGAAGTACAGAAAATTATTGCTCCCTAAGATTACTAATAAAGCGAAGTAAGTAGAGCAGAAGACTTAGGTGATGTAGTTTATAAAGAAGGCCGTTGCTGATTATGAATTACACTATATCGCGATACTTAAATTTTACTTCGTTACGTTCATGTTTTATCATCAATGTGATTAATTTCCCGAAATATCAATTAGGGGAACTCTTATGGTGATCATCCTTCTGACTGTATTATTTGGAGTTTCGATTGTAATTCTAACATTTTTTGAAGAACACCCATATTTTGTAACACAAGGCACCACGCACAAAGTTATTTACAGTTCAAAGCTGAACGACGATGTATTCAATTTACTGGCACCTTGTGTGAAGAACAATCTATTGAGTAAACTATTTTCCCTTCACCTGTACCAAATATGAAGGAATTTAGAACGGGTATCAATTTAACAATAGTATATTGCTATACAAGCTGGTAAGTTCATCATTGGAGAACGAGGTATCCCTCGAAAGTAGAGACGAAGTAAGGTACTAGCTCTTTCTGAGATTCTCCAACGCATTTGTTTACTGTATACCATTTTCGGCGGCCTTGCAGAATATGTTTAAACCAAGGAACGTCAGTAGGAGTACTAAAATTAAAATATATACAACTGTACTGATACCAATACTAATGTATGGTTCAGAAAGCTGGGTGTTGACAACCAGAGAAGAACAATGGTTATCACGGTGGGAAAGGAAGATCCTGAGAAATATATTTGGAGTGATAAAGGACTTGGACTGATGGAAAATGCGGACTGACTTTGAGTTACAGTGCCTATTTGGACAACCAAATATAGTAGTGAAAATTAAACAAGGAAGAATAAGGTGGATTGGCCATGTGTAGAGAATGCCGGAAACCATTGTAGTTAAGAACATATTCATAGGGAAGCTGGATCGCAGAAGGAGAAGAGGAAGACCCAGGAAAAGATGGGTAGATGATGTAGAAGATGACTTGAGAAAGTTGGGGATTAAAGGCTGGAGAAGAAAAGCAGATGACCGAGTAGAATGGAAGAGGGTGGTTAGGGAGGCCAAGGGCCTACATGGCCTGTAGCGCCAACTATCATCATCATCATCATCATCATCATCATCATCATCATCATCATCATCATCATCATCATCATCATCATCATCATCATCATCATCATCATCATCATCATCATCATCATCATCATCATCATCATCATCATCATCATCATCATCATCATCATCATCATCATCATCATCATCATCATACCATTGTCGGCGATCCTGGGCAATAGTAATAATACTTATACGAAAATAAACTTATTACTGATAACTGTTGAACATAATGCTGCAGTGGCAAGTGCATTCTCATTAACCTTGGTGCCAGGCTGGAGATGGATTATCTAAGACTCGTTGTTGACGTTACAGATTATACTTAGCAGCTGCATGAAATAAACTCCAATAGACTGGAAGTGTAGGCTAGAGTAACATTTAAATGGTACTGCTCAATTATCAGATTTGATTATAATTTTCTTTCTATAATAAATTTATAAAACTTTAGAAGATTTTGTATATGCCATATGCAATCCATTGTTTGGGATCGTAGTAATATATCTCGCAATAGTTTGCTTCCCAAAGGAAGCACCAAACCTCACGTTCAATTTCCACCATTTAGTTTTTCTGGCACTCAACAATTTTATTGTCTTCCTCCTTTCACATTGCTCTCGAGCCTGAAACCTACTTGGATTAATATTTCTAAGCCACAATTTTAACATAAGATTAATACAAGACGGGCTTGTCCAGATGATGTTTCGGATAATCGTTAAAAACTTGCCTTATTGTCAATACGCTGAAACTTTTCGTACTCCTGAACTTTCTGCATTCATCTAGGGTTGATTTATCTTTTTTTTTGTAATTTACGCCCTCTAAAGTTAAGTCATATCGGACGATGAATGAAATGGGTGAAATGATGCTGAAGTAAATCCAGGGTCCATGGAGCTTAGAGTTATTCCAAATTAGTCTATGCCCGGAGGGGTAAGCCCGGAAAAAACTTATCAAGGTAACTCACCCTAACAGAAATTTGACCTCGGTACCTCTTGAACGTGAGGCAGGCATACTACCTTCTACGCTACGGAGGCGGGCCACTCAAGGCTTCATCATTATTCTTAAACTGGTGCATGAAATTCGGACCTGAACTCAAACCGATTACGTTGTTTAGGGCTGGTGTGAAACAGGTCAGAGGAACGTTTTTCTAACATTAACACTAGCGATGGATTTTTATAGGCAGTCCTGCCTTGCCTCTTCTGCTTCCTTCTGGATTATTGCCCTCATGATTAAATACATTTGTCCACTTCTGCACGACTTTCCCGTCACCGGTCTTGTACGATAATGGCGTCGGAGCTTTGCACATGGGCTGAGCAGTAATATGCTTTCTTAGTTTCATCCACATGTCCCCATAATTCGAAAAGCCATGATTCAAAAATCGACCAACTGGCAATTGCATCATTTCCACTGTAAGTGTTAAAATTATTTTTCAATTTTAGTAACTAGTGACCCAGTTCATCTGCCGCACGACATAGACTGCTTACAAATAATTTCACCAATTCCATTTTATTCTCAGTTCCACGGAAATAGAAGTTAGTACCTTCAGCATAATGAAATACAAATATCAGCTTAACTCTTTAAGAGTATGCATGCTGCGATCCTCAAGGTAGAAAATAGATACCTCTAATATTCCTTTGAAGTACAAGTCTGTTTTATAATAGTTGTAGAAGGTTTACTTGGACGTATTACTCTGAGTCCGATGTGTTCAAATTACAAAGTACTTAAGTGGATTTCCAAGAATTTTTGGATTTTGCGGTTCTGAAACTCTATTCCACTAATACAATAACAATGCAACATAACTTGCCAAAAATTGCATACAATTGGATTTATTTTCAAGAATGACTGTGACGTCTATTTCTTTGTTTATTTTGGCGTCTCGAAATTGAAATCGCGGAACAGTTACCGCGTTTGTCTCTCCGCGCTAGTTGTGCTGCAAAACGCGTAATAGTCCGCTCATTGGAACACAGATGGCGCTGAATATCTCAGTACATTTTATGAAATAAAATTTCTATTTCTGTTTAAATAGTTAAAAGGAAATGCACATGTATGTCTTCTGTTTATTTGAAAACCTATCATCTGTTTAAATAACAGGCACAGATATGAGATATCTGAAATATTAGTTAGAATTAATTTAAGTATTTTACAGAAACTGGAACTAAAGGCTGTCCAATAAAGTTTAAGTAATGCGAAGGTATACTAGACCACCCATTAAGCTTTCAAATTCTCTTTACATCTACTAATTTATGTTGAGTATATAAAATTTTGTTAGCCGATGTTTATAGTATAAACCACAACCTAAAACTTATTCTCGTCTCTCAAACTTCACAACATTGTGTGGCAGTGTGAAGTAGTGATTGGCAGAACCGAAACGCCCATTCCTATACAAGTTCATGTATACTAAAATAATTATTCACTGCTATTTGGATTATATGATTTTACTCTTTCTGTACTATTTTCATTGGCAATGAATGAAATAGAATATTCGCTTAACTAAGAGCTTTGCGAACTTACATTATTAACACAAAGAAATGTCTCTTCGGTTCTTATATAACAATTCTTTTGTTCCTTTTATAAGTAACAGTTAAATACAGAGTACCTGTAATCTACATTAATATGATCAAATTTAAGATGGGTGGGGACTTTATTCAAGTCCCCCTAAAATAAGAATGAAGCACACAATAAATAACTGAGCTTAAATATAATGCTTCATATAGAAATAATTACCCCTTTCTGACCCAGTGGTTTCGCACTGATACCATGTTTTGAAAGCGTTTAGCCAAGCAGCCCACTGGCTTCGGATTGAAACCAGCAGCTTGTTCCTTTAGCTGAAACCCTCTAGCGTAGGAATGCAGTACTGCTTGCAACAACTGAGCAGCGTGGATAGCGCCAGTGCTATTTTAGTGTTTCAGTGTGTCGGACGCCGTGTAGTTAACGCGTGCTTTATTGTTATCATCTGTTGTGGTGTATTCAATATATATATATATATATTGAAAACAAGGTAATATATTATTTGTATTTAGCCTAGTAGTGATGTTATAAGACTTGTAAGTTTACATTGATAATATCCGGAGGATAATTTTGCAAAAACATTGGTGGTTTCAGTACCATACCATTGGGATATACAGGTTTGTTTTACAACATGTAGTGAGCCAGACATGATTTGGATTTCTGTGGAAAAATGTTTGATACCATGAGAGGGCTATACCTTTAAAGTAGCATGGGAGAAACTTAAATGTTTGTATATATGTCCAGGAGTTCGCATTAGCAACTAGCCCAAAGTTCCTAAGGAAGTCATCAACTGAATCAGGTTGCACAGCATCAAACAAAATGGCTCCATGACAGGCCTGATTGGTGAGGACGTGGGAATGGATAGTTATTTCAGGAGCTTAAATAACACACACGCAATAAATCTTAAACTTAACTCACTTTAATCTCTCTCCATGGTTACAATAATATAACAGCAGATGGCTTGGCAATGCAATTCAGTTTCCCAGGTTCTCACTAGATGTCGGCTTCCCCACATCCTCCACACCCTGGTCAGACCACATTTCCAAACGAATGACCAGCTGAATGTGTCGGGCAATCTCCGAGCCGTTTGTTGTCCTTAGAATGGCTCTTCTGGCTATGCCATCTCGGCCCAGGCGAAGGTTCATCACCCGTGCTAATTTCCACATGTGACATGGAATGTGATTTTCTTGCAGCAGCACGACATCGCCAATTTGGTTTTCACCTCTTCCGGTGCGTGGGCGTCGTACCATGTGGTATGTTCTCAGCTCCAAGACCAGCTCCAGTAGCTGGTGGTGCCTCACTGGGGATTGTCGTCAATTTCCCACCGGTGAGAAAATGAGCTGGAGTTAGAACTTCATCTCTGTCCCCTATGGTTAGCGGCCTAGAGTTGAGGGTTGGTTCGATGCTGACAGGAAGGGTGCTCGTCTGCTCTTCATCTGTCGTCATCTTTTCCAGACTTTTCCGTAGACAGCGTTTCACCGAACCTACCGATTTGTTCACGTCACTCTCCCCACCAAGACACTGGTGGTGGAATGCATTTCCAGTTGATATTTTGTTGGGCGAGATATTAATATATATGAGGGTGAACCAGCAGTGAGTGTATTCCTTGTAAGTCTTTGCTGGCCACGAGGAGGTTCCGAGTATTATTGGAATATATAGTGTGCGGTAACCGTCTGCGTCCGACAAACCGTTGGGCAGCCAACAGGAAACGATCGGCTGAAAGGTCGGTCGCCAATTCCAAATGCAAAGCCCTTATGGTAGCTCAAGTGAATAGAGCAATGTAAGATTTCGTGGTAGCGTTACCAGTTGTAATATAAAAAGGGCCAGCGAATTCGGTACCAGTGATGGCAAAGGGCCTCGTGGGGGTAACCCTGTCCGCTGGAGGAGGCGCTTCTATTGCGTCTGCGGGTGCGTTGCGGGCTATTTCGCAGGGCAAGTAGTGATTGAGAACTTTCTTTATAACTTGTCGTCCTCGCAGAATCCTAAATTCATCATGAAGTTCTCCGTGAACTATACGTACTGCCAGATGTCGTAGGCGTACGTGAGGCTCCATAATTAGAAGCCTGGTAAAATGATCTGTACCATCCAAAAGAATTGGATGCTTCTTCCTCCTAAGCGAATCTATCCGTCTTGCAGGTAGGGACAGAAACATGAGATCCGAGATGTTTGAACCAAAGACACCTGTCTGCAGGCAGTCCAGTTCTTCTGCAAAACACTCCGATTGGACCGTGCGTATCTAGCATATCGGTACTTTTCTTATACCTTCAGCAGAAGGAACTATTGTTGTTGGTAGTCTGCTCTTCTTGAGAGCCTCGATGAAATGAATGACGTAGTCGGTGATATGCAAGAATTTCGAGTACAAGCTAAATCTTGTTATCTCGAATAGTGGTTCATAAGCAATGACTGCAAGTACTTCTTGTGCGTGCGTTCTTGAATCTGTAAGTTGAATGTCTACAGAGGTGGTATTTTCTGGCCATAAAGTGCAAGGGTGCTTCAACCAGACCGGTCCCTCCCACCATAAGTTCAATGAAGTAAGTTCGCCTGCGGGTAGTCCTCGTGAGAGACAGTCGGCTGGGTTGTTGAGTCCTGGAAAGTGTCGCCATTGGTTTGTCGTCGTGCAGCTTACATTTTTTTGTCACTGTTGTTGACGAAAATGCTCCACCTGTTGGGATATCCTCTAATCCAGCCTAGAGTCACTTTGGAGTCGCTGCACAGGACTGCCCTGGTTGTTGGGGATCCCGTCGCCTGACAGTAACAATGAAGGAGACTGCCACACACAAGAGCAGCTGAAAGTTACAAACGCGGAAGACGGACCTCCACTGGGGCGAGCCTATTCTTCCTACAAACCAGGCGGACTGTACTGCAAGTGTCACCCTGGTCTATTAGGTAGAGTACAGGTCCAAATGCTCGCGCTGAGGCGTCACAAATTACGTCAATTTGAGTATCTTGTGAGTACGGTGTGGCGGCGCATCTTTGAAAGTGGATACTGGTCGACCAAGAAAGAGTGGATGTCCATTTTGCACACTACACTCCAGGATCCGGCGGTATGACTTTATCCCAGGCAATACTTCGGCGCCACGTATACTTAAACACTATCTTGGATATTATCGCCTTTAGCACCAGCAGTCCCATGGGGTCATAGAACGACGCAGGGGCTTGAGGTATCTGTCTCTTCGTGTCAGGAACCTCCTTCAGTTTGATCGAAATGAAAAGTGTCTCTTACACTGTTCCAGTCCATGTCTAGTACTTGCCTCTCTTTGCTTACACCTTGTCCCTCTGCTTTCCATGTTTCTATCAGCTGAGAAGAATTCATAGCCCATTTTGACATTTTCATCCGTATTTGATTCATGAGTGACACAGGTATGTTGGTAATACAATTATACTGCTTCGGCTTCGGTTTGTGTTCCTGCTGCGAAATCATTCATAACATTGTTTTAGTCAATGAGATCGGCCACCTGCGGGAAGAGCACTATGTATTTTGTAGCCAATTTTCTCAGTGCTGCTGACAAGAGGAATGGGATAAAGGTGAGTCCAAACGCAAACCTGGTGAAGCGATATGTGACTATGTCCTTTGTGGGCTTGATAGTTGATTCGTAGTGCTGGATGTAACGGTACCTTAGGAAACGCGTCTTCCTCCTTCAGAGATAGTTGCAGAAATGCCTGAGTTATATCCGCCACGATAGCCATGGGTTCCTGGCGAAGTCGATATAGCACGGACAGGATTTCTGGGAGAAGATTTTGCCCCATCTCCAAGGAAACATTCAGTGACGTGAACTGTCCTTCGTGCGCCAAGCCATTAAAAACAATATGCCATTCATCTTTCCCAATCTTCTCCTTCCTCACTAATTGATGTGGAAGGTAGTAGATGTCTCCGTTCTGCTTCGTATCCAGTACTATCTCCACGTGTTTCTGGCAAATATAGGTCCACATCCGCTCCTGATACAGATTATGCAGCCCGTCTTCTCTTGCCAGTACTTTCTCTAGCAAACAGGACCATCTTTCAGCGAGGCGGTAGTTACTATGCAACTGAAAGTTCCTCCTTTCTCGTTAGAGGGAATCTTCTGCGTTCTTATTTTATGATGTAGGAAGCGTGAAACTCTGACAAGAATTTCAGAGTCCTTGGCACTCAAAGCTCTGGTTTGGTTCGTCGATATTACCATGGTTTCTAAATCCAACAAGTTTCGCAGCTCGTCGTCGCTCTGGAAGTCCATTTGCTGGATATTTATGTAATTCACATCCACAGGTGTCGCTGATAAAAAGGAACGGCTTCCTGTTAGAATTCAACACGGATATGATCGCAGCAAAACTACCGAAAGAGAAATTCCTATAGTGCGGAGTACTTAACAAACGTCCCGTAGTGGTCTGCACTTATTACCAGTCGGATGGGTAAATCCTCCTGTTTCTAGTGTGTCAGCCAGTCGTAGCTGCCGCAGCCATTCCATCATGTGGATGTCCTGAGGCACCGTCAGCTGAGGGGAAAATAGATGGCTACTTTCCAGTGCAGACATTGCCACTTTATAGTTTCTCCCAATGTCCCTCAGGTCCAGTTGGACGAGTCTGCGTTTACCTATTTGCGCTGTCTCGAAAGAACTGACAGTTATAGATTTATGACCTGTTACTATTAGATTCAGCTCATCGATAAGTGAGCCGCAAATGAAGCTGTTTGACTCTCCCCCCGCCCCGTCGAATACGAAATGAGCCCTTCTAGTGAGGCCTGTCAGCCCTAATCACCATACTTTTGTTGACTGCAAGTGAGCAAATTCTAATGTTGTGGCTTCTATCCTGTTGACGCTTGTCTTAGATCTAGATGGGGTATAAGGACTATGGGCGTTGCCTGCAGCATAACAAACTGATCGATGATGCGCTCCTTTACACTTTGAGAAAATCACTCTGCCCCGTTTTGAGTAAGTCTGAGAAGTGTGGCCTCGGTTGAGGCAAAGAAAGCAAGGCTTGCTGGCCTTCAGTTTCTCTATTCGTGCGTTGATATCCTCTAATACCCACAGTCTTCGGCCCAGTGTCCGCGGGATTCACAGAAAACACACAGTAGGGTTCCGTAGCTGATCTGCACCCCCGTGCTTTCTTCTGCCTCGACTGTACGTGAAATTTCGCTCTAGTGAGACACCTGTCCCAGTTTGATGACATCTCGGCTCTAATTTCTTTGCAGTGAAAGCGCCTTCCACTTCTTGCTTGAGGAATGTCATCAACGCTGTAATGTTTTGCTCTTTTATGCCGTTTCATTTTGAGTGGATTAGCCAGTGGTGAGAGATTTCTTCGGGAATGGCGCGCTGTATTTTGGGAGTCCAGAACCACACCCATAGCCGTTCTACATCCTCAACTATAACTGTCAGCGCTTGGATTCGTAGGTAGCACTCCACATATATTGCATTCAGGCATTCCGGACTGTCCTCCAACGTCGATCTCAGGTCATCTACATATTCCAAGTGACACTGTATAATGCGATTCGTGTCTCCATATTTCGTTTGAAGAATCTTCTTTGTCTACCCGTAGGTGTCGCTCTTCACTGCGATTCCGTCGAACAGCAGCTTAGGCTCTTCTTCAAAGTATCCCTTCAAGACGACATGTTGGTGCACCTGCGACATCGTGGGGATCCATATCTACAGATGTTTCAAACTGTTCCCAAAATCTGGACCAAGTCTGGATATTTCCTGAAAAGGGCTCCAATTTGGTTGGGGCCATGTGACTGCATGAGAAATCATAGTAATATGAGTGACACGTTTCTGCTCTGCAAAAGTTGCGCTAACTGTGGGCTCTGGAGTCTATTGTCTATTTCTAGAGATGCATTGCGTATCGACGTTTTTGCCCTATCTATGTATTTGTCGCAACATGTTACATTCTCTTCACATTCTGCATCTGGTAGAACCTCATATATGGCATTATTAAGTAGGCATTATTAGTAGGCGTTTCAGTGTATCCTTTATGGCATCTAGACTTATTAGGTGCTTTGGTGTATCCTTAGACGCTCTTTGTAGTGCTCGTAGTCGCCAGGGGATGTATCGGTTGTAAAACCGTCTAAGTCTGTACAAACTGAGTGGCATTGCTCCTTCTCTTCTTCTCCTTTGTTTAAGATTGGGCAGTTCAGCCATTTTTAGTACACAGGAAGAATAAATGGCTACCATCAGCAATCGAAGCCTCGGTTTCTTTCCGCAGTAAGAAGAATAATGCAGCACTACTAAAATTCAGAAATGGGCACAGAAGTTATGAATATATTCTCAACTGCAATTCCAGCCCGGATTTCGCACCAAATAATTGGAGAGGAGTGGAAATTCGCAGTTGTTTCAGGAGCGTAAGGAACACACGGACACACAATAAATCTTAACCTTAGCTCACTTTAATCGCTCTCCCTGGTTGCAATAATATAACATCAGATGACTTTGCAGGGCAATTCTTTTTCCCAAGTTCTCACTAGATGTCACTTTCCCTATAGACCTTGACACAGGTATAAGTAAGGCACTGACCGTATTTATTAAAGAAGTTTGTACTAAATACATAATATCACTAGAACGTGTACCACTAGCTCCTGAAGCGGAGCTTGTGGAAGCCATTGCAATTGATTCAGATATTACAAGATCCGAGGTTGTTTAGTGCGTTTACCCGGCATGACAAAACAGATAAAAAGAATGCAAAGTAGAGAACGTGAATATACTGAAATACAAGTGTTAACTTAAGTATACGGAGTACAAGGCACAGTATCGATAGCTCAGAATAAAATCAGTATTATGCACTAGCCAATAGGCAGTACACAGGGCAGCACACTAACGCAGTGAAGCACTAGATGTGCAAAACAGCACAAAACTGAATCTAAATGCACAGGAATATATACCGCGATAAAATTTTAAACTGCTGAAGACAACACAATTTGGCAAGGATTATAACCCTCAAGCGATTACGTTTACTGTACTCAAGCAATGTAAGAAGAATGTGAGAAGAACATCAACCTCAACTTCAAGTAACAGGCGTGGTAAGTTCAGGTTCCTACAACTTAAACTCCAAATGGTGGTACAGGGCACTGCAACTCTGAGAGTATTAATTTACATAATGTAAGCATTGCCTAGTACCAGAGCAGAGGTAAATGTAGAAAGGCACACAGCAAACTGGTATTAAAACTATGTAGTGCCCCCCTAAAAACGGCAAGAAATTTTCACATAATCTCCAAAGCTGCTACACACAACACACTGGTATTAAAAATATGGAGTGCCCCCCCCCCCCTAAAGACGGAAGAAATGATCACATAATCTTCTAAAGCTGCCACCGCACAATCATAGAGTTCTAGAGTAACACATTATACACGGTAACTATGTAATACAATGAAAGAACCTACAGCCAAATGATTAAATCTAAATTTATTAATGCATTAAAGCGTCTCTAGGTGGCATACCTAGCTCCTTGGGCTGGGGTCGAACACGTACACAACACACAAAACCAAAGTAACGCCTCTCTGTTTAAGTACAAAAGGAAGGTAAAAATGAACTCCCTGTGTAATTTATTTGAATAAGAATACAAAATTTTTCTATCGATATCAATATCACCAATTAAAAACAAAATATTTTGTTTCTTAAACAGTCTATTAAGTTAAATTATTTGATGTTTTATTGCACAACTTAGTTTTTGGCTGGTTGAAATATTGAAGAATGCCATTGTTGCCTGATATTAAACCTGATTTTTATTGTTTGAGGGGTTTATCCACAAAATTCAAGCCTTTCCTTTGCTAATCAATTGAATTGCTGGGAATATAACTATTCTTTCTTTCTTTCTTTCTTTCTTTCTTTCTTTCTTCTTTCTTTCTTTCTTTCTTTCTTTCTTTCTTCTTTCTTTCTTTTCTTTCTTTCTTTCTTTCTTTCTTTCTTTTTCTTTCTTTCTTTCTTTCTTTCTTTCTTTCTTTCTTTCTTTCTTTTCTTTCTTTCTCTTTCTTCTTTCTTTCTTTCTTTCTTTCTTTTCTTTCTTTCTTTCTTTCTTTCTTTCTTTCTTTCTTTCTTTCTTTCTTTCTTTCTTTCTTTCTTTCTTTCTTTCTTTCTTTCTTTCTTTCTTCTTTCTTTCTTCTTTTCTTTCCTTTCTTTCTTTCTTTCTTTCTTTCTTTCTTTCTTTCTTTCTTTCTTTCTTTTCTTTCTTCTTCTTTCTTTTCTTTCTTTCTTTCTTTCTTTCTTCTTCTTTCTTTCTTTCTTTCTTTCTTTCTTCTTTCTTTCTTTCTTCTTTCTTTCTTCTTTCTTTCTTTTTTCTTTCTTTCTTTCATTCTTTCTTTCTTTCTTTCTTTCTTTCTTTCTTTCTTCTTTCTTTCTTTCTTTCTTTCTTTCTTTCTTTCTTTCTTTCTTTCTTTCTTTCTTCTTTCTTTCTTTCTTTCTTTCTTTCTTTCTTTCTTTCTTTCTTTCTTTCTTTCTTTCTTTCTTTCTTTCTTTCTTTCTTTCTTTCTTTCTTTCTTCTTTCTTTCTTTCTTTCTTCTTTCTTTCTTCTTTCTTTCTTTCTTTCTTTCTTTCTTTTCTTTCTTTCTTTCTTTCTTTCTTT
>CM060948.1:316460354-316467854 GCA_030765055.1 Mantis religiosa
TCTCGTTCTCGTTCTCTCTCTCGTTCTCGCTCTCTCTCGTTCTCGTTTACTCTCGTTCTCTACCGTTCTCGTTCTCTTCTCGTTCTCTCTCGTTCTCTTTCTCGTTTTCTCTCGTTCTCGTTCTCTCTCGTTCTCGTTCTCGTTCTCTCTCGTTCTCGTTCTCGTTCTCTCTTGTTCTCGTTCTCGTTCTCTCTCGTTCTCGTGTTCGTTCTCGTTCTCTCACGTTCTCGTTCTCTCTCGTTCTCGTTCTCTTTCTCGTTCTCTCCCGTTCTCGTTCTCCTCGTTCTCGTTCTCTCCCGTTCTCGTTCTCGTTCTCTCTCGTTCTCGTTCTCGTTCTCTCTCGTTCTCGTTCTCGTTCTCTCTCGTTCTCGTTCTCGTTCTCTCTCGTTCTCTCTCTTTCTCGTTCTCTCTCGTTCTCTTTCTCGTTCTCTCTCGTTCTCGTTCTCTCTCGTTCTCTTTCTCGTTCTCGTTCTCTCTCGTTCTCTTTCTCGTTCTCTCTCGTTCTCGTTCTCTCTCGTTCTCTTTCTCGTTCTCTCTCGTTCTCGTTCTCTCTCGTTCTCTTTCTCGTTCTCTCTCGTTCTCGTTCTCTCTCGTTCTCTTTCTCGTTCTCTCTCGTTCTCGTTCTCTCTCGTTCTCGTTCTCGTTCTCTCTCGTTCTCTTTCTCGTTCTCTCTCGTTCTCGTTCTCGTTCTCGTTCTCTCTCGTTCTCGTTCTCGTCCTCTCTCGTTCTCGTTCTCGTACTCGTTCTCTCTCGTTCTCGTTCTCTCTCGTTCTCGTTCTCGTTCTCTCTCGTTCTCGTTCTCGGTCTCTCTCGTTCTCGTTCTCTCTCGTTCTCGTTCTCGTTCTCTCTCGTTCTCGTTCTCTCTCGTTCTCGTTGTCGTTCTCTCTCGTTCTCGTTCTCGTTCTCTCTCGTTCTCGTTGTCGTTCTCTCTCTCTCGTTCTCTCCCTCTCCTTATCTCGGTCTCGTTCTCGTTCTCCCTCGTTCTCGTTCTCGTTCTCTCTTGTTCTCGTTCTCTCTCATTCTCGTTCTCGTTCTCTCTTGTTCTCGTTCTCTCTCATTCTCGTTCTCGTTCTGTCTCGTTCTCGTTCTCATTTTCTCTCGTTCTCTCTCTCTCTCGTTCTCTCTCGTTCTCTCTCTCTCGTTCTCTCTCGTTCTCACTCTCGTTCTCTCGTTCTCTCTCGTTCTCACTCTCGTTCTCTCGTTCTCTCTCTCGTTCTCTCGTTTCTCTCTCTCGTTCTCTCTCTCGATCTCTCTCTCGTTCTCTCGTTCTCTCTCGTTCTCTCTCTCGTTCTCTCGTTCTCTCCCGTCCTCTCTCTCTCTCCGTCCTCTCTCTCTCTCCCGTCCTCTCTCTCTCCCGTCCTCTCTCTCTCTCGTTCTCTCCTTCTCTCTCTCGTTCTCTCCTTCTCTCTCTCGTTCTCTCTCTCTCTCTCGTTCTCTCTCTCTCTCCCTCGTTCTCTCTCTCTCCCTCGTTCTCTCTCTCTCCCTCGTTCTCTCTCTCTCGTTCTCTCTCTCTCTCGTTCTCTCTCTCTCTCGTTCTCTCTCTCTCGTTCTCTCTCTCTCTCTCGTTCTCTCTCTCGTTCTCTCTCTCGTTCTCTTTCTCTCGTTCTCTCTCTCTCGTTCTCTCTCTCTCGTTCTCTCTCTCTCGTTCTCTCTCTCTCGTTCTCTCTCTCTCGTTCTCTCTCACTCGTTCTCTCTCACTCGTTCTCTCTCTCTCTCTCGTTCTCTCTCGTTCTCGTTCTCTCTCGTTCTCGTTCTCTCTCGTTCTCGTTCTCGTTCTCTCTCGTTCTCGTTCTCTCTCGTTCTCGTTCTCGTTCTTTCTCGTTCTTGTTCTCGTTCTCTCCTGTTCTCGTTCTTTCTCGTTCTCGTTCTCTTTCTCTCTCTCTCTCGTTCTCGTTCTCTCTCTCTCTCGTTCTCGTTCTCTCTCTCTCGTTCTCGTTCTCTCCCTCTCTCGTTCTCGTTCTCTCTCGTTCTCCTTGTCGTTCTCTCTCTCTCTCGTTCTCTCCCTCTCGTTCTCTCGTTCTCGTTCTCTCTCGTTCTCGTTGTCGTTCTCTCTCTCTCGTTCTCTCCCTCTCGTTCTCTCTGTCTCGTTCTCTCTCTCTCCTTCTCTCGTTCTCGTTCTCGTTCTTCCTCGTTCTCGTTCTCGTTCTCTCTTGTTCTCGTTCTCGTTCTCTCTCATTCTCGTTCTCGTTCTCGTTCTGTCTCGTTCTCGTTCTCATTCTCTCTCGTTCTCGTTCTCGTTCTCTCTCATTCTCGTTCTCGTTCTCGTTCTGTCTCGTTCTCGTTCTCATTCTCTCTCGTTCTCTCTCTCTCTCGTTCTCTCTCTCCCGTTCTCTCTCTCGTTCTCTCTCGTTCTCTCTCTCTCGTTCTCACTCTCGGTCTAGTTCTCGTTCTCTCTCGTTCTCGTTCTCGTTCTCTCTCGTTCTCTCTCTCGTTCTCTCGTTCTCTCTCTCGTTCTCTCTCGTTCTCTCGTTCTCTCTCTCGATCTCTCTCTCGTTCTCTCGTTCTCTCTCTCGTGCTCTCTTTCGTTCTCTCGTTCTCTCTCTCGTTCTCTCGTTCTCTCTCTCGTTCTCTCTCTCGTTCTATCGTTCTCTCTCGTTCCCTCTCGTTCCCTATCGTTCCCTCTCGTTCCCTCTCGTTCCCTCTCGTTCCCTCACGTTCCCTCTCGCTCCCTCTCTCTCGTTCTCTCTCGTTCTCTCTCTCGTTCCCTCTCTCTCGTTCTCTCTCGTTCTCTCTCTCTCGTTCTCTCTCGTTCTCTCTCTCGTTCTCTCTCGTTCTCTCTCTCGTTCTCTCTCTCTCGTACTCGTTCTCATTCTCTCTCTCGTTCTCTCTCTCGTTCTCTCTCTCGGTCTCGTTCTCGTTCTCTCTCTCTCGTACTCGTTCTCGTTCTCTCTCTCGTTCTCGTTCTCTCTCCTCGTTCTCGTTCTCTCCCTCTCGTTCTCGTTCTCTCTCTCGTTCTCGTTCTCGTTCTCTCTCTCTCTCGTTCTCGTTCTCGTTCTCTCTCTCGTTCTCTCCCTCGTTCTCTCTCTCGTTTTCTCTCTCTCGTTCTATCTCTCTCTCGTTCTCTATCTCGTTCTCTCTCTCGTTCTCGTTCTCTCTCTTTCTCGTTCTCGTTCTCTCTCGTTCTCTTTCTCGTTCTCTTTCTCGTTCTCTCTCGTTCTCGTTCTCTCTCGTTCTCGTTCTCGTTCTCTCTCGTTCTCGTTCTCTCTCGTTCTCTCTCGTTCTCTCTCGTTCTCGTTCTCTCTCGTTCTCTCTCGTTCTCTCTCGTTCTCGTTCTCTCTCGTTCTCTCTCGTTCTCTCTCGTTCTCGTTCTCTCTCGTTCTCTCTCGTTCTCTCTCGTTCTCGTTCTCGTTCTCTCTCGTTCTCGTTCTCGTTCTCGTTCTCTGTCGTTCTCGTTCTCGTTCTCGTTCTCTCTCGTTCTCGTTCTCGTTCTCTCTCGTTCTCGTTCTCGTTCTCTCTCGTTCTCGTTCTCGTTCTCTCTCGTTCTCGTTCTCGTTCTCTCTCGTTCTCGTTCTCGTTCTCTCTCCTTCTCGTTCTCTCTCGTTCTCGTTCTCGTTCTCTCTCTCGTTCTCGTTCTCGTTCTCTCTCTCTCTCTCGTTCTCGTTCACTCTCTCTCTCGTTCTCTTTCTCGTTCTCGTTCTCTCTCGTTCTCGTTCTCTCTCGTTCTCGTTCTCTCTCGTTCTCGTTCTCGTTCTCTCTCGTTCTCGTTCTCGTTCTCTCTCGTTCTCGTTCTCGTTCTCTCTCCTTCTCGTTCTCGGTCTCTCTCGTTCTCGTTCTCTCTCGTTCTCGTTCTCGTTCTCTCTCCTTCTCGTTCTCAGTCTCTCTCGTTCTCGTTCTCTCTCGTTCTCGTTCTCGTTCTCTCTCGTTCTCGTTCTCGTTCTCTCTCGTTCTCGTTCTCTCTCGTTCTCCGTCTCGTTCTCGTTCTATCTCGTTCTCGTTCTCTCGTTCTCTCTCTCTCTCGTTCTCTCTCTCTCTCGTTCTCTCGTTCCCTCTCTCTCGTTCCCTCTCTCTCGTTCCCTCTCTCTCGTTCCCTCTCTCTCGTTCTCTCTCGTTCTCTCTCGTTCTCGTTCTCTCTCGTTCTCGTTCTCGTTCTCGTTCTCTGTCGTTCTCGTTCTCGTTCTCGTTCTCTCTCGTTCTCGTTCTCGTTCTCTCTCGTTCTCGTTCTCGGTCTCTCTCGTTCTCGTTCTCGTTCTCTCTCGTTCTCGTTCTCGTTCTCGTTCTGGTTCTCGTTCTCTCTCGTTCTCGTTCTCTCTCGTTCTCGTTCTCTCTCGTTCTCGTTCTCGTTCTCTCTCGTTCTCGTTCTCTCTCGTTCTCGTTCTCGTTCTCGTTCTTTCTCGTTCTCGTTCTCTCCTGTTCTCGTTCTTTCTCGTTCTCGTTCTCTTTCTCTCTCTCGTTCTCGTTCTCTCTCTCTCTCGTTCTCGTTCTCTCTCTCTCGTTCTTGTTCTCTCCCTCTCTCGTTCTCGTTCTCGGTCTCTCTCGTTCTCTCTCGTTCTCGTTCTCTCTCGTTCTCGTTCTCTTTCGTTCTCGTTCTCTCTCGTTCTCGTTCTCTCTCATTCTCGTTCTCTCTCATTCTCGTTCTCGTTCTCTCTCGTTCTCGTTCTCCCTCGTTTTCGTTCTCTCTCGTTCTCGCTCTCGTTCTCGTTCTTGTTCTCGTTCTCTCTCGTTCTCGTTCTCGTTCTCGTTCTCTCTCGTTCTCGTTCTCGTTCTCTCTCGTTCTCGTTCTCGTTCTCTCTCGTTCTCGTTCTCTCTTGTTCTCGTTCTCGTTCTCGTGCTCTCTCGTTCTCGTTGTCGTTCTCTCTCTCTCCTTCTCTCGTTCTCGTTCTCTCTCGTTCTCGTTCGCTCTCGTTCTCGTTCTCTCTCGTTCTCGTTCTCGTTCTGTCTCGTTCTCGTTCTCATTCTCTCTCGTTCTCGTTCTCATTCTCTCTCGTTCTCGTTCTCATTCTCTCTCGTTCTCGTTCTCTCTCGTTCTCGTTCTCTCTCGTTCTCTCTCGTTCTCGCCCTCTCTCGTTCTCGCCCTCTCTCGTTCTCTCTCTCGTTCTCGCCCTCTCTCGTTCTCGCCCTCTCTCGTTCTCGTTCTCGTTCTCTCTCGTTCTCGTTCTCTCTCGTTCTCGTTCTCTCTCGTTCTCGTTCTCTCTCGTTCTCGTTCTCTCTCGTTCTCGCTCTCTCTCGTTCTCGCTCTCTCTCGTTCTCGCTCTCTCTCGTTCTCGCTCTCTCTCGTTCTCTCTCTCTCTCGTTCTCTCTCTCTCTCGTTCTCTCTCTCTCTCGTTCTCTCTCTCTCGTTCTCTCTCTCTCTCGTTCTCTCTCTCTCTCGTTCTCTCTCTCTCGTTCTCTCTCTCTCTCGTTCTCTCTCTCTCTCGTTCTCTCTCTCTCTCGTTCTCTCTCTCTCGTTCTCTCTCTCTCTCGTCCTCTCTCTCTCTCTCGTTCTCTCTCTCTCGTCCTCTCTCTCTCTCCCGTCCTCTCTCTCTCTCCCGTCCTCTCTCTCTCTCCCGTCCTCTCTCTCTCTCCCGTCCTCTCTCTCTCCCGTCCTCTCTCTCTCTCGTTCTCTCCTTCTCTCTCTCGTTCTCTCCTTCTCTCTCGTTCTCTCTCTCTCTCCCTCGTTCTCTCTCTCTCTCCCTCGTTCTCTCTCTCTCTCTCCCTAGTTCTCTCTCTCTCTCTCCCTCGTTCTCTCTCTCTCCCTCGTTCTCTCTCTCTCGTTCTCTCTCTCTCATTCTCTCTCTCTCTCGTTCTCTCTCTCTCGTTCTCTCTCTCGTTCTCTCTCTCGTTCTCTTTCTCTCGTTCTCTCTCTCTCGTTCTCTCTCTCTCGTTCTCTCTCTCTCGTTCTCTCTCTCTCGTTCTCTCTCTCTCGTTCTCTCTCACTCGTTCTCTCTCACTCGTTCTCTCTCTCTCGTTCTCTCTCTCTCGTTCTCGTACTGTCTCTCGTTCTCGTTGTCTCTCTCTCGTTCTCTTTCTCTCTCTCTCGTTCTCGTTCTCTCTCTTTCGTTCTCGTTCTGTCTCTCGTTCTCGTTGTCTCTCTCTCGTTCTCGTTCTCTCTCTCTCGTTCTCGTTCTCTCTCTCTCGTTCTCTCTCTCTCGTACTCTCTCTCTCTCTCGTTCTCTCTCTCTCGTACTCTCTCTCTCTCTCTCGTTCTCTCTCTCTCGTTCTCTCTCTCTCGTACTCTCTCTCTCTCTCGTTCTCTCTCTCGTACTCTCTCTCTCTCGTACTCTCTCTCTCGTACTCTCTCTCTCTCGTACTCTCTCTCTCTCTCTCTCTCGTACTCTCTCTCTCTCGTACTCTCTCTCTCTCTCTCGTTCTCTCTCTCTCGTACTCTCTCTCTCTCTCTCTCGTTCTCTCTCTCTCGTACTCTCTCTCTCTCGTTCTCTCTCGTTCTCGTTCTCTTTCTCTCTTGTTCTCGTTCTCGTTCTCTCTCGTTCTCGTTCTCGTTCTCTCTCGTTCTCGTTCTCGTTCTCTCTCGTTCTCGTTCTCGTTCTCTCTCGTTCTCGTTCTCGTTCTCTCTCGTTCTCGTTCTCGTTCTCTCTCGTTCTCGTTCTCGTTCTCTCTCGTTCTCGTTCTCGTTCTCTCTCGTTCTCGTTCTCGTTCTCTCTCGTTCTCGTTCTCTCTCGTTCTCGTTCTCGTTCTCTCTCGTTCTCGTCCTCGTTCTCGTTCTCTTTCGTTCTCGTTCTCTCTCGTTCTCGTTCTAGTTCTCGCCCTCTCTCTCTCGTTCTCGTTCTCTCTCGTTCTCGTTCTAGTTCTCGTTCTCTCTCTCTCGTTCTCGTTCTCTCTCGTCCTCGTTCTCGTTCTCTCTCTCTCGTTCTCGTTCTCTCTCTCTCGTTCTCGTTCTCTCCCTCTCTCGTTCTCGTTCTCTCTCGGTCTCTCTCGTTCTCGTTCTCTCTCGTTCTCGTTCTCTCTCGGTCTCTCTCGTTCTCGTTCTCTCCCGTTCTCGTTCTCTCTCGTTCTCTTTCTCGTTCTCTCTCGTTCTCTTTCTCGTTCTCTCTCGTTCTCTTTCTCGTTCTCTCTCTTTCTCGTTCTCTCTCGTTCTCTTTCTCGTTCTCTCTCGTTCTCGTTCTCTCTCGTTCTCGTTCTCGTTCTCTCTCATTCTCGTTCTCGTTCTCTCTCGTTCTCGTTCTCGTTCTCTCTCGTTCTCGTTCTCCTTCTCGTTTTCTCTCGTTCTCGTTCTCCTTCTCGTTCTCTCTCGTTCTCGTTCTCGTTCTCTCGTTCTCTCTCTCGTTCTCTCTCGTTCTCTCGTTCTCTCTCTCGATCTCTCTCTCGTTCTCTCGTTCTCTCTCTCGATCTCTCTCTCGTTCTCTCGTTCTCTCTCTCGTGCTCTCTCTCGTTCTCTCGTTCTCTCTCTCGTTCTCTCGTTATCTCTCTCGTTCTCTCTCTCGTTCTCTCGTTCTCTCTCGTTCCCTCTCGTTCCCTCTCGTTCCCTCTCGTTCCCTCTCGTTCCCTCTCGTTCCCTCACGTTCCCTCTCTTTCCCTCTCGTTCTTTCTCGTTCTCTCTCTCGTTCTCTATCTCGTTCCCTCTCT
>CM060948.1:316485354-316495354 GCA_030765055.1 Mantis religiosa
CGTGCTCTCTCTCTCGTTCTCGTTCTCTCTCTCGTTCTCGTTCTCTCTCTCTCGTTCTCGTTCTCTCTCTCGTTCTCGTTCTGTCTCTCGTTCTCGTTGTCTCTCTCTCGTTCTCGTTCTCTCTCTCGTTCTCGTTCTCTCTCTTTCGTTCTCGTTCTCTCTCGTTCTCGTTCTCTCTCGTTCTCGTTCTCGTTCTCTCTCTTTCTCGTTTTCTCTCGTTCTCGTTCTCTCTCGTTCTCGTTCTCGTTCTCCCTCGTTATCGTTCTCGTTCTCTCTCGTTCTCGTTCTCGTTCTCTCTCGTTCTCGTTCTCTCTCGTTCTCGTTCTCGTTCTCGTTCTCTCTCGTTCTCGTTCTCTCTCGATCTCGTTCTCGTTCTCTCTCGTTCTCGTTCTCTCTCGTTCTCGTTCTCGTTCTATCTCGTTCTCGTTCTCTCTCGTTCTCGTTCTCGTTCTCTCTCGTTCTCGTTCTCGTTCTCTCTCGTTCTCGTTCTCGTTCTCTCTCGTTCTCGTTCTCGTTCTCGTTCTCTCTCGTTCTCGTTCTCGTTCTCTCCCTCTCTCGTTCTCGTTCTCCCTCTCATTCTCGTTCACTCTCTCTCGTTCTCGTTCTCTCTCTCGTTCTCGCTCTCTCTCGTTCTCGTTTACTCTCGTTCTCTACCGTTCTCGTTCTCTCTCGTTCTCTCTCGTTCTCTTTCTCGTTTTCTCTCGTTCTCGTTCTCTCTCGTTCTCGTTCTCGTTCTCTCTCGTTCTCGTTCTCGTTCTCTCTTGTTCTCGTTCTCGTTCTCTCTCGTTCTCGTTCTCGTTCTCTCTTGTTCTCGTTCTCGTTCTCTCTCGTTCTCGTGTTCGTTCTCGTTCTCTCACGTTCTCGTTCTCTCTCGTTCTCGTTCTCTTTCTCGTTCTCTCCCGTTCTCGTTCTCTCTCGTTCTCGTTCTCTCCCGTTCTCGTTCTCGTTCTCTCTCGTTCTCGTTCTCGTTCTCTCTCGTTCTCGTTCTCTCTCGTTCTCGTTCTCGTTCTCTCTCGTTCTCTCTCTTTCTCGTTCTCTCTCGTTCTCTTTCTCGTTCTCTCTCGTTCTCGTTCTCTCTCGTTCTCTTTCTCGTTCTCGTTCTCTCTCGTTCTCTTTCTCGTTCTCTCTCGTTCTCGTTCTCTCTCGTTCTCTTTCTCGTTCTCTCTCGTTCTCGTTCTCTCTCGTTCTCTTTCTCGTTCTCTCTCGTTCTCGTTCTCTCTCGTTCTCTTTCTCGTTCTCTCTCGTTCTCGTTCTCTCTCGTTCTCGTTCTCGTTCTCTCTCGTTCTCGTTCTCGTTCTCTCTCGTTCTCGTTCTCGTTCTCGTTCTCTCTCGTTCTCGTTCTCGTTCTCTCTCGTTCTCGTTCTCGTACTCGTTCTCTCTCGTTCTCGTTCTCTCTCGTTCTCGTTCTCGTTCTCTCTCGTTCTCGTTCTCGGTCTCTCTCGTTCTCGTTCTCTCTCGTTCTCGTTCTCGTTCTCTCTCGTTCTCGTTCTCTCTCGTTCTCGTTGTCGTTCTCTCTCGTTCTCGTTCTCGTTCTCTCTCGTTCTCGTTGTCGTTCTCTCTCTCTCGTTCTCTCCCTCTCCTTATCTCGGTCTCGTTCTCGTTCTCCCTCGTTCTCGTTCTCGTTCTCTCTTGTTCTCGTTCTCTCTCATTCTCGTTCTCGTTCTCTCTTGTTCTCGTTCTCTCTCATTCTCGTTCTCGTTCTGTCTCGTTCTCGTTCTCATTTTCTCTCGTTCTCTCTCTCTCGTTCTCTCTCGTTCTCTCTCTCTCGTTCTCTCTCGTTCTCACTCTCGTTCTCTCGTTCTCTCTCGTTCTCACTCTCGTTCTCTCGTTCTCTCTCTCGTTCTCTCGTTCTCTCTCTCGTTCTCTCTCTCGATCTCTCTCTCGTTCTCTCGTTCTCTCTCGTTCTCTCTCTCGTTCTCTCGTTCTCTCCCGTCCTCTCTCTCTCTCCCGTCCTCTCTCTCTCTCCCGTCCTCTCTCTCTCTCCCGTCCTCTCTCTCTCTCCCGTCCTCTCTCTCTCTCGTTCTCTCCTTCTCTCTCTCGTTCTCTCCTTCTCTCTCTCGTTCTCTCTCTCTCTCTCGTTCTCTCTCTCTCTCCCTCGTTCTCTCTCTCTCCCTCGTTCTCTCTCTCTCCCTCGTTCTCTCTCTCTCGTTCTCTCTCTCTCTCGTTCTCTCTCTCTCTCGTTCTCTCTCTCTCGTTCTCTCTCTCTCTCGTTCTCTCTCTCGTTCTCTCTCTCGTTCTCTCTCTCGTTCTCTTTCTCTCGTTCTCTCTCTCTCGTTCTCTCTCTCTCGTTCTCTCTCTCTCGTTCTCTCTCTCTCGTTCTCTCTCTCTCGTTCTCTCTCACTCGTTCTCTCTCACTCGTTCTCTCTCTCTCTCGTTCTCTCTCGTTCTCGTTCTCTCTCGTTCTCGTTCTCTCTCGTTCTCGTTCTCGTTCTCTCTCGTTCTCGTTCTCTCTCGTTCTCGTTCTCGTTCTTTCTCGTTCTTGTTCTCGTTCTCTCCTGTTCTCGTTCTTTCTCGTTCTCGTTCTCTTTCTCTCTCTCTCTCGTTCTCGTTCTCTCTCTCTCTCTCTCGTTCTCGTTCTCTCTCTCTCGTTCTCGTTCTCTCCCTCTCTCGTTCTCGTTCTCGTTCTCTCTCGTTCTCCTTGTCGTTCTCTCTCTCTCTCGTTCTCTCCCTCTCGTTCTCTCGTTCTCGTTCTCTCTCGTTCTCGTTGTCGTTCTCTCTCTCTCGTTCTCTCCCTCTCGTTCTCTCTGTCTCGTTCTCTCTCTCTCCTTCTCTCGTTCTCGTTCTCGTTCTTCCTCGTTCTCGTTCTCGTTCTCTCTTGTTCTCGTTCTCGTTCTCTCTCATTCTCGTTCTCGTTCTGTCTCGTTCTCGTTCTCATTCTCTCTCGTTCTCGTTCTCGTTCTCTCTCATTCTCGTTCTCGTTCTCGTTCTGTCTCGTTCTCGTTCTCATTCTCTCTCGTTCTCTCTCTCTCTCGTTCTCTCTCTCCCGTTCTCTCTCTCGTTCTCTCTCTCTCGTTCTCACTCTCGGTCTAGTTCTCGTTCTCTCTCGTTCTCGTTCTCGTTCTCTCTCGTTCTCTCTCTCGTTCTCTCGTTCTCTCTCTCGTTCTCTCTCGTTCTCTCGTTCTCTCTCTCGATCTCTCTCTCGTTCTCTCGTTCTCTCTCTCGTGCTCTCTTTCGTTCTCTCGTTCTCTCTCTCGTTCTCTCGTTCTCTCTCTCGTTCTCTCTCTCGTTCTATCGTTCTCTCTCGTTCCCTCTCGTTCCCTATCGTTCCCTCTCGTTCCCTCTCGTTCCCTCTCGTTCCCTCACGTTCCCTCTCGCTCCCTCTCTCTCGTTCTCTCTCGTTCTCTCTCTCGTTCCCTCTCTCTCGTTCTCTCTCGTTCTCTCTCTCTCGTTCTCTCTCGTTCTCTCTCTCGTTCTCTCTCGTTCTCTCTCTCGTTCTCTCTCTCTCGTACTCGTTCTCATTCTCTCTCTCGTTCTCTCTCTCGTTCTCTCTCTCGGTCTCGTTCTCGTTCTCTCTCTCTCGTACTCGTTCTCGTTCTCTCTCTCGTTCTCGTTCTCTCTCCTCGTTCTCGTTCTCTCCCTCTCGTTCTCGTTCTCTCTCTCGTTCTCGTTCTCGTTCTCTCTCTCTCGTTCTCGTTCTCGTTCTCTCTCTCGTTCTCTCCCTCGTTCTCTCTCTCGTTTTCTCTCTCTCGTTCTATCTCTCTCTCGTTCTCTATCTCGTTCTCTCTCTCGTTCTCGTTCTCTCTCTTTCTCGTTCTCGTTCTCTCTCGTTCTCTTTCTCGTTCTCTTTCTCGTTCTCTCTCGTTCTCGTTCTCTCTCGTTCTCGTTCTCGTTCTCTCTCGTTCTCGTTCTCTCTCGTTCTCTCTCGTTCTCTCTCGTTCTCGTTCTCTCTCGTTCTCTCTCGTTCTCTCTCGTTCTCGTTCTCTCTCGTTCTCTCTCGTTCTCTCTCGTTCTCGTTCTCTCTCGTTCTCGTTCTCTCTCGTTCTCTCTCGTTCTCTCTCGTTCTCGTTCTCGTTCTCTCTCGTTCTCGTTCTCGTTCTCGTTCTCTGTCGTTCTCGTTCTCGTTCTCTCTCGTTCTCGTTCTCGTTCTCTCTCGTTCTCGTTCTCGTTCTCTCTCGTTCTCGTTCTCGTTCTCTCTCGTTCTCGTTCTCGTTCTCTCTCGTTCTCGTTCTCGTTCTCTCTCGTTCTCGTTCTCGTTCTCTCTCCTTCTCGTTCTCTCTCGTTCTCGTTCTCGTTCTCTCTCTCGTTCTCGTTCTCGTTCTCTCTCTCTCTCTCGTTCTCGTTCACTCTCTCTCTCTCGTTCTCTTTCTCGTTCTCGTTCTCGTTCTCTCTCGTTCTCGTTCTCGTTCTCTCTCGTTCTCGTTCTCGTTCTCTCTCGTTCTCGTTCTCGTTCTCTCTCCTTCTCGTTCTCGGTCTCTCTCGTTCTCGTTCTCTCTCGTTCTCGTTCTCGTTCTCTCTCCTTCTCGTTCTCAGTCTCTCTCGTTCTCGTTCTCTCTCGTTCTCGTTCTCGTTCTCTCTCGTTCTCGTTCTCGTTCTCTCTCGTTCTCGTTCTCTCTCGTTCTCCGTCTCGTTCTCGTTCTATCTCGTTCTCGTTCTCTCGTTCTCTCTCTCTCGTTCTCTCTCTCTCTCGTTCTCTCGTTCCCTCTCTCTCGTTCCCTCTCTCTCGTTCCCTCTCTCTCGTTCCCTCTCTCTCGTTCTCTCTCGTTCTCTCTCGTTCTCGTTCTCGTTCTCTCTCGTTCTCGTTCTCGTTCTCGTTCTCTGTCGTTCTCGTTCTCGTTCTCGTTCTCTCTCGTTCTCGTTCTCGTTCTCTCTCGTTCTCGTTCTCGGTCTCTCTCGTTCTCGTTCTCGTTCTCTCTCGTTCTCGTTCTCGTTCTCGTTCTGGTTCTCGTTCTCTCTCGTTCTCGTTCTCTCTCGTTCTCGTTCTCGTTCTCTCTCGTTCTCGTTCTCTCTCGTTCTCGTTCTCGTTCTCGTTCTTTCTCGTTCTCGTTCTCGTTCTCTCCTGTTCTCGTTCTTTCTCGTTCTCGTTCTCTTTCTCTCTCTCGTTCTCGTTCTCTCTCTCTCGTTCTCGTTCTCTCTCTCTCGTTCTCGTTCTCTCCCTCTCTCGTTCTCGTTCTCGGTCTCTCTCGTTCTCTCTCGTTCTCGTTCTCTCTCGTTCTCGTTCTCTTTCGTTCTCGTTCTCTCTCGTTCTCGTTCTCTCTCATTCTCGTTCTCTCTCATTCTCGTTCTCGTTCTCTCTCGTTCTCGTTCTCCCTCGTTTTCGTTCTCTCTCGTTCTCGCTCTCGTTCTCGTTCTTGTTCTCGTTCTCTCTCGTTCTCGTTCTCGTTCTCGTTCTCTCTCGTTCTCGTTCTCGTTCTCTCTCGTTCTCGTTCTCTCTTGTTCTCGTTCTCGTTCTCGTGCTCTCTCGTTCTCGTTGTCGTTCTCTCTCTCCTTCTCTCGTTCTCGTTCTCTCTCGTTCTCGTTCGCTCTCGTTCTCGTTCTCTCTCGTTCTCGTTCTCGTTCTGTCTCGTTCTCGTTCTCATTCTCTCTCGTTCTCGTTCTCATTCTCTCTCGTTCTCGCCCTCTCTCGTTCTCGCCCTCTCTCGTTCTCTCTCTCGTTCTCGTTCTCTCTCGTTCTCGCCCTCTCTCGTTCTCGCCCTCTCTCGTTCTCGTTATCGTTCTCTCTCGTTCTCGTTCTCTCTCGTTCTCGTTCTCTCTCGTTCTCGTTCTCTCTCGTTCTCGCTCTCTCTCGTTCTCGCTCTCTCTCGTTCTCGCTCTCTCTCGTTCTCTCTCTCTCTCGTTCTCTCAATCTCTCGTTGTCTCTCTCTCTCGTTCTCTCTCTCTCTCGTTCTCTCTCTCTCTCGTTCTCTCTCTCTCTCGTTCTCTCTCTCTCGTTCTCTCTCTCTCTCGTTCTCTCTCTCTCTCGTTCTCTCTCTCTCGTTCTCTCTCTCTCGTTCTCTCTCTCTCTCGTCCTCTCTCTCTCTCGTTCTCTCTCTCTCGTCCTCTCTCTCTCTCCCGTCCTCTCTCTCTCTCCCGTCCTCTCTCTCTCTCCCGTCCTCTCTCTCTCTCCCGTCCTCTCTCTCTCTCTCCCGTCCTCTCTCTCTCTCGTTCTCTCCTTCTCTCTCTCGTTCTCTCCTTCTCTCTCGTTCTCTCTCTCTCTCTCGTTCTCTCTCTCTCCCTCGTTCTCTCTCTCTCTCGTTCATTCTCTCTCTCGTTCTCTCTCGTTCTCTCTCTCTCTCGTTCTCTCTCACTCGTTCTCTCTCACTCGTTCTCTCTCTCTCTCGTTCTCTCTCTCTCGTTCTCTCTCTCTCTCGTTCTCTCTCTCTCTCGTTCATTCTCTCTCTCGTTCTCTCTCGTTCTCTCTCTCTCTCGTTCTCTCTCTCTAGTTCTCTCTCTCTCGTTCTCTCTCTCGTACTCTCTCTCTCTCGTTCTCTCTCTCTAGTTCTCTCTCTCTCGTTCTCTCTCTCTAGTTCTCTCTCTCTCTCGTTCTCTCTCTCGTCCTCTCTCTCTCGTTCTCCCTCTCTCTCGTTCTCCCTCTCTCTCGTTCTCCCTCTCTCTCGTTCTCCCTCTCTCTCGTTCTCCCTCTCTCTCGTCCTCTCCCTCTCTCGTCCTCTCCCTCTCTCGTCCTCTCCCTCTCTCGTCCTCTCCCTCTCTCGTTCTCTCTCTCTCTCGTCCTCTCCCTCTCTCGTTCTCTCTCTCTCTCGTTCTCTCTCTCTCTCGTTCTCTCTCTCTCGTTCTCTCTCTCTCTCGTTCTCTCTCTCTCTCGTTCTCTCTCTCTCTCGTTCTCTCGTTCCCTCTCTCTCGTTCCCTCTCTCTCGTTCCCTCTCTCTCGTTCCCTCTCTCTCGTTCCCTCTCTCTCGTTCCCTCTCTCTCGTTCCCTCTCTCTCGTTCCCTCTCTCTCGTTCCCTCTCTCTCGTTCCCTCTCTCTCGTTCCCTCTCTCCCGTTCCCTCTCTCTCGTTCCCTCTCTCTCGTTCCCTCTCTCCCGTTCCCTCTCTCTAATTCCCTCTCTCTCGTTCCCTCTCTCTCGTTCCCTCTCTCTCGTTCCCTCTCTCTCGTTCCCTCTCTCTCGTTCCCTCTCTCTCGTTCCCTCTCTCTCGTTCACTCTCTCTCGTTCCCTCTCTCTCGTTCCCTCTCTCTCGTTCCCTCTCTCTCGTTCTCTCTCTCTCGTTCTCTCTCTCGTTCTCTCTCTCTCGTTCTCTCTCTCTCGTTCTCTCTCTCTCGTTCTCTCTCTCTCGTTCTCTCTCTCTCGTTCTCTCTCTCTCGTTCTCTCTCTCTCGTTCTCTCTCTCTCGTTCTCTCTCTCTCGTTCTCTCTCTCTCGTTCTCTCTCTCTCGTTCTCTCTCTCTCGTTCTCTCTCTCTCGTTCTCTCTCTCTCGTTCTCTCTCTCTCGTTCTCTCTCTCTCGTTCTCTCTCTCTCGTTCTCTCTCTCTCGTTCTCTCTCTCTCGTTCTCTCTCTCTCGTACTCTCTCTCTCTCTCGTTCTCTCTCTCTCGTACTCTCTCTCTCTCGTTCTCTCTCTCTCGTACTCTCTCTCTCTCGTTCTCTCTCTCTCTCGTTCTCTCTCTCTCGTACTCTCTCTCTCTCGTTCTCTCTCTCTCGTACTCTCTCTCTCTCGTTCTCTCTCTCTCGTACTCTCTCTCTCTCGTTCTCTCTCTCTCTCGTTCTCTCTCTCTCGTACTCTCTCTCTCTCTCGTTCTCTCTCTCTCGTACTCTCTCTCTCTCTCGTTCTCTCTCTCTCGTACTCTCTCTCTCTCTCGTTCTCTCTCTCTCGTACTCTCTCTCTCTCTCGTACGCTCTCTCTCGTACTCTCTCTCTCTCTCTCGTACTCTCTCTCTCTCTCTCGTACTCTCTCTCTCTCTCGTTCTCTCTCTCTCGTACTCTCTCTCTCTCTCTCTCTCGTTCTCTCTCGTTCTCGTTCTCTTTCTCTCTTGTTCTCGTTCTCGTTCTCTCTCGTTCTCGTTCTCGTTCTCTCTCGTTCTCGTTCTCTCTCGTTCTCGTTCTCGTTCTCTCTCGTTCTCGTTCTCGTTCTCTCTTGTTCTCGTCCTCGTTCTCGTTCTCTTTCGTTCTCGTTCTCTTTCGTTCTCGTTCTCGTTCTCTCTCGTTCTCGTTCTCGTTCTCTGTCGTTCTCGTTCTCGTTCTCGTTCTCTCTCGTTCTCGTTCTCGTTCTCTCTCGTTCTCGTTCTCGTTCTCTCTCGTTCTCGTTCTCGTTCTCTCTCGTTCTCGTTCTCGTTCTCTCTCGTTCTCGTTCTCGTTCTCTCTCGTTCTCGTTCTCGTTCTCTCTCCTTCTCGTTCTCGTTCTCTCTCTCGTTCTCGTTCTCGTTCTCTCTCTCTCTCTCGTTCTCGTTCACTCTCTCTCTCGTTTTCGTTCTCGTTCTCTCTCTCTCGTTCTCGTTCTCTCTCGTTCTCGTTCTCTCTCGTTCTCTCCTGTTGTCGTTCTCTCTCGTTCTCGTTCTCTCTCGTTCTCGTTCTCGTTCTCTCTCGTTCTCGTTCTCGTTCTCTCTCGTTCTCGTTCTCTCTCGTTCTCGTTCTCGTTCTCTCTCGTTCTCGTTCTCTCTCGTTCTCGTTCTCGTTCTCTCTCGTTCTCTTTCTCGTTCTCTCTTGTTCTCGTTCTCGTTCTCTCTCGTTCTCGTTCTCTCTCGTTCTCTCTCGTTCTCGTTCTGGTTCTCGTTCTCTCTCGTTCTCGTTCTCTCTCGTTCTCGTTCTCTCTCGTTCTCGTTCTCGTTCTCTCTCGTTCTCGTTCTCTCTCGTTCTCGTTCTCGTTCTTTCTCGTTCTCGTTCTCGTTCTCTCCTGTTCTCGTTCTTTCTCGTTCTCGTTCTCTTTCTCTCTCTCTCACGTTCTCGTTCTCTCTCTCTCTCTCTCTCGTTCTCGTTCTCTCTCTCTCGTTCTCGTTCTCTCCCTCTCTCGTTCTCGTTCTCGTTCTCTCTCGTTCTCGTTCTTTCTCGTTCTCGTTCTCGTTCTCTCTCGTTCTCGTTGTCGTTCTCTCTCTCTCTCTCGTTCTCTCCCTCTCGTTCTCTCGTTCTCGTTCTCTCTCGTTCTCGTTGTCGTTCTCTCTCTCTCTCGTTCTCTCCCTCTCGTTCTCTCGTTCTCTCTGTCTCGTTCTCTCTCTCTCCTTCTCTCGTTCTCGTTCTCGTTCTTCCTCGTTCTCGTTCTCGTTCTCTCTTGTTCTCGTTCTCGTTCTCTCTCATTCTCGTTCTCGTTCTCGTTCTGTCTCGTTCTCGTTCTCATTCTCTCTCGTTCTCTCTCTCTCTCGTTCTCTCTCTCCCGTTCTCTCTCTCGTTCTCTCTCGTTCTCTCTCTCTCGTTCTCACTCTCGGTCTAGTTCTCGTTCTCTCTCGTTCTCGTTCTCTCTCGTTCTCTCGTTCTCTCGTTCTCTCTCTCGTTCTCTCTCGTTCTCTCGTTCTCTCTCTCGATCTCTCTCTCGTTCTCTCGTTCTCTCTCTCGTGCTCTCTTTCGTTCTCTCGTTCTCTCTCTCGTTCTCTCGTTCTCTCTCTCGTTCTCTCTCTCGTTCTATCGTTCTCTCTCGTTCCCTCTCGTTCCCTATCGTTCCCTCTCGTTCCCTCTCGTTCCCTCTCGTTCCCTCACGTTCCCTCTCGTTCCCTCACGTTCCCTCTCGTTCCCTCTCGTTCTTTCTCGTACTCTCTCGTTCTCTCTCTCTCGCTCCCTCTCTCTCGTTCTCTCTCGTTCTCTCTCGTTCTCTCTCTCGTTCTCTCTCTCGTTCTCTCTCGTTCTCTCTCGTTCTCTCTCTCGTTCTCTCTCTCGTTCTCTCTCGTTCTCTCTCTCTCTCATTCTCTCTCTCGTTCTCTCTCTCGTTCTCTCTCTCGGTCTCGTTCTCGTTCTCTCTCTCTCGTACTCGTTCTCGTTCTCTCTCGTTCTCGTTCTCGTTCTCTCTCTCGTTCTCGTTCTCTCTCTCGTTCTCTCCCTCGTTCTCTCTCTCGTTTTCTCTCTCTCGTTCTCTCTCTCTCTCGTTCTCTCTCTCGTTCTCTCTCTCGTGCTCTCTCTCTCGTTCTCGTTCTGTCTCTCGTTCTCGT
>CM060948.1:316497854-316500354 GCA_030765055.1 Mantis religiosa
TCTCGTTCTCGTTCTCTCCCTCTCGTTCTCGTTCTCGTTCTCTCCCTCTCGTTCTCGTTCTCGTTCTCGTTCTCTCCTCTCGTTCTCGTTCTCGTTCTCGTTCTCGTTCTCTCCCTCTCGTTCTCGTTCTCGTTCTCGTTCTCTCCCTCTCGTTCTCGTTCTCTCCCTCTCGTTCTCGTTCTCGTTCTCGTTCTCTCCCTCTCGTTCTCGTTCTCGTTCTCGTTCTCTCCCTCTCGTTCTCGTTCTCGTTCTCGTTCTCTCCCTCTCGTTCTCGTTCTCGTTCTCTCCCTCTCGTTCTCGTTCTCGTTCTCGTTCTCTCCCTCTCGTTCTCGTTCTCGTTCTCGTTCTCTCCCTCTCGTTCTCGTTCTCGTTCTCGTTCTCTCCCTCTCGTTCTCGTTCTCGTTCTCGTTCTCTCCCTCTCGTTCTCGTTCTCGTTCTCTCCCTCTCGTTCTCGTTCTCGTTCTCGTTCTCTCCCTCTCGTTCTCGTTCTCTCCCTCTCGTTCTCGTTCTCGTTCTCTCCCTCTCGTTCTCGTTCTCGTTCTCTCCCTCTCGTTCTCGTTCTCTCCCTCTCGTTTTCGTTCTCTCCCTCTCGTTTTCGTTCTCTCTCGTTTTCGTTCTCTCCCTCTCGTTTTCGTTCTCTCTCGTTTTCGTTCTCTCCCTCTCGTTTCGTCTCTCTCGTTTTCGTTCTCTCTCGTTTTCGTTCTCTCTCGTTTTCGTTCTCTCTCGTTTTCGTTCTCTCTCGTTTTCGTTCTCTCTCGTTTTCGTTCTCTCCCTCTCGTTTTCGTTCTCTCTCGTTTTCGTTCTCTCTCGTTTTCGTTCTCTCTCGTTTCGTTCTCTCTCGTTTTCGTTCTCTCTCGTTTTCGTTCTCTCTCGTTTTCGTTCTCTCTCGTTTTCGTTCTCTCTCGTTTTCGTTCTCTCTCGTTTTCGTTCTCTCTCTCCTGTTTCGTTCTCGTTCTCTCTCGTTCTCTCTCTCCTGTTTTCGTTCTCGTTCTCTCTCGTTCTCTCTCTCCTGTTCTCGTTCTCTCTCTCTCTCGTCCTTTCCTTCTCTCTCTCTCTCGCACTCTCTCTCTCTCTCTCTCGCACTCTCTCTCTCTCTCGCACTCTCTCTCTCTCTCGCACTCTCTCTCTCTCTCTCTCGCACTCTCTCTCTCTCTCTCTCGCACTCTCTCTCTCTCTCTCTCGCACTCTCTCTCTCTCTCTCTCGCACTCTCTCTCTCTCTCTCGCACTCTCTCTCTCTCTCTCTCGCACTCTCTCTCTCGTACTCTCGCACTCTCTCTCTCGTACTCTCGCACTCTCTCTCTCGTACTCTCGCACTCTCTCGTACTCTCGCACTCTCTCGTACTCTCGCACTCTCTCGTACTCTCGCACTCTCTCGTACTCTCGCACTCTCTCGTACTCTCGCACTCTCTCGTACTCTCGCACTCTCTCGTACTCTCGCACTCTCTCGTACTCTCGCAATCTCTCGTACTCTCGCACTCTCTCGTACTCTCGCTCGTACTCTCGCGCTCTCTCGCTCTCTCTCGCTCTCTCTCGCTCTCTCTCGCTCTCTCTCGCTCTCTCTCGCTCTCTCTCGCTCTCTCTCGCTCTCTCTCGCTCTCTCTCGCTCTCTCTCGCTCTCTCTCGCGCTCTCTCGCTCTCTCTCGCGCTCTCTCGCTCTCTCTCGCGCTCTCTCGCTCTCTCTCGCTCTCTCTCGCGCTCTCTCGCGCTCTCTCGCGCTCTCTCGCGCTCTCTCGCGCTCTCTCGCGCTCTCTCGCGCTCTCTCGCGCTCTCTCGCGCTCTCTCGCGCTCTCTCGTTCTCTCTCTCGTTCTCTCTCGTTCTCTCGTTCTCTCTCTCGATCTCTCTCTCGTTCTCTCGTTCTCTCTCTCGTGCTCTCTTTCGTTCTCTCGTTCTCTCTCTCGTTCTCTCGTTCTCTCTCTCGTTCTCTCTCTCGTTCTATCGTTCTCTCTCGTTCCCTCTCGTTCCCTATCGTTCCCTCTCGTTCCCTCTCGTTCCCTCTCGTTCCCTCACGTTCCCTCTCGTTCCTCACGTTCCCTCTCGTTCCCTCTCGTTCTTTCTCGTACTCTCTCGTTCTCTCTCTCTCGCTCCCTCTCTCTCGTTCTCTCTCGTTCTCTCTCGTTCTCTCTCTCGTTCTCTCTCTCGTTCTCTCTCGTTCTCTCTCGTTCTCTCTCTCGTTCTCTCTCTCGTTCTCTCTCGTTCTCTCTCTCTCTCATTCTCTCTCTCGTTCTCTCTCTCGTTCTCTCTCTCGGTCTCGTTCTCGTTCTCTCTCTCTCGTACTCGTTCTCGTTCTCTCTCGTTCTCGTTCTCGTTCTCTCTCTCGTTCTCGTTCTCTCTCTCGTTCTCTCCCTCGTTCTCTCTCTCGTTTTCTCTCTCTCGTTCTCTCTCTCTCTCGTTCTCTCTCTCGTTCTCTCTCTCGTGCTCTCTCTCTCGTTCTCGTTCTGTCTCTCGTTCTCGTTGTCTCTCTCTCGTTCTCTTTCTCTCTCTCTCGTTCTCGTTCTCTC
>CM060948.1:316502854-316505354 GCA_030765055.1 Mantis religiosa
CTCCCTCTCCTGTTTTCGTTCTCTCCCTCTCGTTCTCGTTCTCTCCCTCTCCTGTTTTCGTTCTCTCCCTCTCGTTCTCGTTCTCTCCCTCTCCTGTTTTCGTTCTCTCCCTCTCGTTCTCGTTCTCTCCCTCTCCTGTTTTCGTTCTCTCCCTCTCGTTCTCGTTCTCTCCCTCTCCTGTTTTCGTTCTCTCCCTCTCGTTCTCGTTCTCTCCTCTCCTGTTTTCGTTCTCGTCCTCTCTCGTTCTCGTTCTCTCCCTCTCCTGTTTCGTTCTCGTCTCTCTCGTTCTCGTTCTCTCCCTCTCCTGTTTTCGTTCTCGTTCTCTCTCGTTCTCGTTCTCTCCCTCTCCTGTTTTCGTTCTCGTTCTCTCTCGTTCTCGTTCTCTCCCTCTCCTGTTTTCGTTCTCGTTCTCTCTCGTTCTCGTTCTCTCCCTCTCCTGTTTTCGTTCTCGTTCTCTCTCGTTCTCGTTCTCTCCTCTCCTGTTTTCGTTCTCGTTCTCTCTCGTTCTCGTTCTCTCCCTCTCCTGTTTTCGTTCTCGTTCTCTCTGTTCTCGTTCTCTCCCTCTCCTGTTTTCGTTCTCGTTCTCTCTCGTTCTCGTTCTCTCCCTCTCCTGTTTTCGTTCTCGTTCTCTCTCGTTCTCGTTCTCTCCCTCTCCTGTTTTCGTTCTCGTTCTCTCTCGTTTCTCGTTCTCTCCCTCTCCTGTTTTCGTTCTCGTTCTCTCTCGTTCTCGTTCTCTCCCTCTCCTGTTTTCGTTCTCGTTCTCTCTCGTTCTCGTTCTCTCCCTCTCCTGTTTTCGTTCTCGTTCTCTCTCGTTCTCTCTCCTCTCCTGTTTTCGTTCTCGTTCTCTCTCGTTCTCTCTCCTCTCCTGTTTTCGTTCTCGTTCTCTCTCGTTCTCTCTCCTGTTTTCGTTCTCGTTCTCTCTCGTTCTCTCTCTCCTGTTTTCGTTCTCGTTCTCTCTCGTTCTCTCTCTCCTGTTTTCGTTCTCGTTCTCTCTCGTTCTCTCTCTCCTGTTTTCGTTCTCGTTCTCTCTCGTTCTCTCTCTCCTGTTTTCGTTCTCGTTCTCTCTCGTTCTCTCTCTCCTGTTTTCGTTCTCGTTCTCTCTCGTTCTCTCTCTCCTGTTTTCGTTCTCGTTCTCTCTCGTTCTCTCTCTCCTGTTTTCGTTCTCGTTCTCTCTCGTTCTCTCTCTCCTGTTTTCGTTCTCGTTCTCTCTCGTTCTCTCTCTCCTGTTTTCGTTCTCGTTCTCTCTCGTTCTCTCTCTCCTGTTTTCGTTCTCGTTCTCTCTCGTTCTCTCTCTCCTGTTTTCGTTCTCGTTCTCTCTCGTTCTCTCTCTCCTGTTTTCGTTCTCGTTCTCTCTCGTTCTCTCTCTCCTGTTTTCGTTCTCGTTCTCTCTCGTTCTCTCTCTCCTGTTTTCGTTCTCGTTCTCTCTCGTTCTCTCTCTCCTGTTTTCGTTCTCGTTCTCTCTCGTTCTCTCTCTCCTGTTTTCGTTCTCGTTCTCTCTCGTTCTCTCTCTCCTGTTTTCGTTCTCGTTCTCTCTCGTTCTCTCTCTCCTGTTTTCGTTCTCGTTCTCTCTCGTTCTCTCTCTCCTGTTCGTTCTCGTTCTCTCGTCTCTCCTGTTTTCGTTCTCGTTCTCTCTCGTTCTCTCTCTCCTGTTTTCGTTCTCGTTCTCTCTCGTTCTCTCTCTCCTGTTTTCGTCTCGTTCTCTCTCGTTCTCTCTCTCCTGTTTTCGTTCTCGTTCTCTCTCGTTCTCTCTCTCCTGTTTTCGTTCTCGTTCTCTCTCGTTCTCTCTCTCCTGTTTTCGTTCTCGTTCTCTCTCGTTCTCTCTCTCCTGTTTTCGTTCTCGTTCTCTCTCGTTCTCTCTCTCCTGTTTTCGTTCTCGTTCTCTCTCGTTCTCTCTCTCCTGTTTTCGTTCTCGTTCTCTCTCGTTCTCTCTCTCCTGTTTTCGTTCTCGTTCTCTCTCGTTCTCTCTCTCCTGTTTTCGTTCTCGTTCTCTCTCGTTCTCTCTCTCCTGTTTTCGTTCTCGTTCTCTCTCGTTCTCTCTCTCCTGTTTTCGTTCTCGTTCTCTCTCGTTCTCTCTCTCCTGTTTTCGTTCTCGTTCTCTCTCGTTCTCTCTCTCCTGTTTTCGTTCTCGTTCTCTCTCGTTCTCTCTCTCCTGTTTTCGTTCTCGTTCTCTCTCGTTCTCTCTCTCCTGTTTTCGTTCTCGTTCTCTCTCGTTCTCTCTCTCCTGTTTTCGTTCTCGTTCTCTCTCGTTCTCTCTCTCCTGTTTTCGTTCTCGTTCTCTCTCGTTCTCTCTCTCCTGTTTTCGTTCTCGTTCTCTCTCGTTCTCTCTCTCCTGTTTTCGTTCTCGTTCTCTCTCGTTCTCTCTCTCCTGTTTTCGTTCTCGTTCTCTCTCGTTCTCTCTCTCCTGTTCTCGTTCTCTCTCTCTCTCGTCCTTTCCTTCTCTCTCTCTCTCTCGTCCTTTCCTCTCTCTCTCTCTCTCGTCCTTTCCTTCTCTCTCTCTCTC